>JALQPE010001999.1:0-92932 GCA_030407315.1 Asparagopsis taxiformis
GCATGTCTTGTCTCCAAGGCTCGCAAGCAAGGGAAGAAACGGACGTGTCGAGAGCGAACAGCGGACTAGTGCACAGTCACGGCATGTGTTTGCAAGCCGTACTGTGACGAGAGAGGCTTGTTTCTGTTGAAGTGTGGCAAAGCGGAGAGGGGTCTGGAATTGTTCATGTCGTTGATGATGTAAACCGCTGCTCATCACTTGTTCTAGTGTCCGAGGATTGGATTCAATCGCATATTACGTCAAACCTCGTGCTGTAATGGATTGTTGATTGCGCAAGGACTAATTGGCGCAGAACTTTTCGTCGTTGACCCATATGCTGGACACCTGAGTGCAAACCTGAATGTCGAAATCAATGCCCCACAGTATGGGGCATGGAGGGGCGGCGCCATGCAGCCCTGCTGATAACGGTTTTTGGCGTAATGGAGGATGGTTGAAATTAGTGCAGTAAATGTGACGTTGACTAGAAGGTTTATCATGTAGTACATTATCAATAGAGTGCTGCGATTTAGATTTATTCTTCTTCATTATCATCTGTGAATGGTAATCAGTGTTGGTGTAGAAGCGGTTTGAGATAGAAACGGTGGTCCGCCAGTGCATTGTTCGTAAATGGCTTGACTGGAAAGTTACTTCGTACGATTGCACGGTGCCAGATATAGTAGATGCAGGAATGAGGTCAAACCAAGGACCACCTGCACTGTGGGATGCAGTGTCATTGCTGTCAACGGATCCGTTGTCCGGGTCCCATGTGGACCACTTTAAACAAATGCACCAAGTGATTTTTCCCAGCGGTTTTTTTGGGGCAAAGCAGGTCATATACTGAACGAAAGCGAGTTCTACAGGTTGAAAACAGGTTTGGAGACTGCAGGCGTACCAGTGCCAGGACGCGCCCTACCCATATGGTTCTGTAGTCATCGGCAAGTTCCGGAGATGACGACAAAGGAGTACTGCGATCTCTTTGCGGGGCCGAACGATGAAGTTGCAAAGACGCGCTGCTGCTTGTGCCTCGACACGTTTGTGGGGCGAAGCATGCCACTGTGCGGGTCAAAGTCGTCGGCATCTGGGACGTACCCTCCCATGACGTAGGCGGACTTTACCACGGTGACGGAAATGTCCATGTCATGTATTGGAGGGCCTTCTGCCGTGGCGCGCAGTCTAGCGAGGGTGAGGAACGCTTGTGCAGCTGTGTCACCGAGTTGCTGGAATAGCGTTATGGTGCCAGACGGGAACGAGGAGTTGTGCAGAGGCAAAAGAGTGGCAGGATCGGGCTGTCCGTCGATATCTGCAACGAGGAGGGTTGCATCGGGCAGCAGGGAGGCAAAGTCGTGCAGTGCAACGGTGAATCCGTCGCGAACGAGTACTGCACCGTCTGTGGGCGATATCATGCGTGGGTTTCCCAATGTGTTCGATGGGGTGTGACCAGTTGGAGTGGCCAGGAGAATTCCATGTGGCGAATAGTCTCTTCCATGGCTGTGGAGCGCCTTCGAGAGGTTTTCCTATAACTCTGTTTGAACAGAAGATGCGAGTGTTCGTAAGGGCCTGCATCAATGTGTTCCAGGGCGCCATATCTCTGCAAGTCACCGGGAAGATGGTCTAGAAGATGGAACTTGAAAGTTTTGAGACCTGTGGTGTGGAATGGGCCGAGGGTGGAGAGCATTGATTGTTTGAAATAGGAAATGGAGTTTGGAGGCTTTCTAGTTCGGCGGCAGTCCAGTGCTTGATGCGACCGCGTTTCATGACCCATGCGACGAGGTCAGAGTATTGCGTGCAGATGGAAGTGAGGGGGGCTGTATCTACTTCGTCACAGCATGTGTCAATGAATGCTGCGATGAAAGGGAACACCATGTCGACATGGTGATAGTCTTTGGCTGCGAGCATGCCGCGTATGCCGTCCTCCGTGAAGAGGCCGTTCAAATTGGTGCCCTTCTCACCCTTGGAGAAGTCGACATGAAGACCGGTGATGTAGTAGTCGCGTTCGATAGCGGACAGAATGCTGTTTGAGCCGGCGAGGATGGATTTTTTCACCTTCTTGAAGGTGCGAGGTGTCCCGGAATGGGAGGCAGTGGTGGTGAGGTCTGGGGAGCTGAGGCGGTGGGACAATGCACTGTTTGATGAGCTTTGAGATGCCGAGGTGGAGATTGTGCAGAGGCTCGAAGGAGAAAATGTTGTAGGGGTCTAGGGGACTGTTGGTGGGTAAAAGAGCGGTCGATTCGAGGACAGAGTGTTGTTCGAGGAGGGAGAGAGCTTCGAGCGGAGCAGTTGTATGCTCCTGAGCGCTCTCTTGGCGTGCAGAGCGTGTATCATCGAGGGAGCGGGGCTGGTGTGGCGCGCTGGATTCAAGTTGAGTGGCGGGGATGTAGCAGCGGTGGCAGGGATGTGTGGTGGTAGTGCTGTTGCGAGTGCATGACAGCTCTTTGGCCTCTGGAAAGTCGCAGCAATAATTGGCTAGGATGGGAAAGCATTGGCGGGCAGTTGCAGTGGAGTCTGTGCAGGGGAACCCGGAAGAGAACGCGGTGGATAGGGACGAAAACACTTTTTCGAGTGCTTTATGAAGAATATCAATTTTGCGAGCGCGACTAGCAGAACTAGAGGTTGTCGGCATTTCATCACCGAACAAGGCGTTGGACGAAGGGTTACAATGTACGGAAGATACCCGACGATGGTGAGGCCGGTACGGATGCAGTGGCGACGGAGGGGGGCGGAGAAGTTGAGCAGTGTGACGTGTATGGGGTATGCGACGATTGCGGAGCTCTTGAGGCTTGTGCTGCTCTTGTCGGAGTACACTTGGAGGAGGCCGGCAAAGGAGGAAGCGGTGGGATCATTTTCCTCTGCCCATACGACCTGTGGATCTTCCGAGAGCTGCACGCGCTGTCTAGTAACCTGGTGCAGCGTTTTTCGCGAATTCTGTGTGTAGGGGATGAGAAAATATTGCGGTGCCGTCTGGGGCGGTCTGTGGGGAGGGTGGAAGAGAGTATTTTGGTCGTTAGCCAGTGCTAACTGCCTGCGGAGCATGTCGACTGGGTCGCGGAGGTACAGCTGTGCCGAGTACTTACCAGTTTTGTCTGGAATGATGTGGCTCTTGTAACCTTCGGTGCGGAATGTGTTTCGACCATGGAAGCGGTAACGTGGCGACATTCTTCTACGGTGCGAACGGCGCTGTTGAACTTTTCTAGGGAGAATGCGGGGTCTTGTAGGATGGTGATGACTTCGCTCACGCGGCCAGCGCCGGCCTTGTACTCGAGGGTTGTGAGACTGGCGGCGAGGGATTGCACGAGGAGGTCTGCGCGGGAGGGGGTTGAGGTTGGTGGCAGTGAAGCGTCACAGGGTGAGTCGCTGGAGGAAGCACGACCAGATTCTGGGTCTGGGGAGCTGGGTTGCGGGGAATCATGGTCGCCGTTTCGAGCAGGCTCATGGGTGACGGCAGGGACACGAGCGTTGTTGAAATGTTGGGGAGAGGGGTTGAAACGGTAGCGACACGTTCGCTCATGCAGCGCGAGCGCATAAGCATCTACGCAGTAGTAGAAGCACCCTTCATACTTGCATTCCATGTCGAGTTTTGACGCAAAAGGAGGATTGCGAGCTGAACAGGGGAGACTGTGCCGTCCAGATGCGACCAATTTTATTTTTGTGGTGCTTTCGAGACTTGGAATGTAACGTGTTCGTAGTTTTTTGGGTAGTAGTTTTGTGCTCACTCCAGCTGACATCCCAACGGTGGAATTTAACCGAGAGTTCAATCATTTCCAACTGTTACATCACATTGCGTGCTGGCAACGTGTGCATGGAAGGACGAACGACTGCCCTGGGAGATGAATTTTCAATTAATTCATTTGTAATAATAAACTTTTTTATTTCCAAACTTCGTGGAATCTGAATGTGCTTTACAGCGGATATGCCACAGATCATGTAAGGAAAGCAAATGGATTCTCATATATATGATTATATGTTTATATTCGTTGTTCTCGATCCGGATCTCTTTGTTCGGGGAATCAGAGACCATGGCTTGGGCCATACTCAATCTCACTGCCGGCGATGATTTCGAGTATGCACAGCAAGACTTAAGCGGACGCAGAAAGCTGTCCGGTCGACGCCGCAGGCTCCACTCCGCCCTCATCACCGACTGATCTTCTTTGACCGACTTTGCTTTGTACGTGCGCGAATCTTGATCAAGATTCGCGCACGTACCTTCGTTCCATCCTCTACCCTCGAGGGTATGCGTTGAGGGAAGCGTGGGTTTTGAGTCTGACTATTTCCGTTGATGCGATATTTTTCATGGGAAGCCTGTTGACTGATGGTGTGTATTGAGCGGAGGATGGAAGAGAGGTACGTGAAGTTTTGAAAGTATGCTGTGAGGGAAGGTTGATTTTGAGTCTGACTGTTGTGGTTGATTCCGATGTTGTGTAGATGATGCAGGAATGTTGATGACAGAAGGTAAGTTTTACTGAGCACCAAGACTTGTTTTGCGAAGATATGGACTGCTGACTTTGATTATTCATTGCAAGGTTTTTGGATCATGGTTTGTATTTTGTGTAGGATGGATGATTCAGTCATCCTCTCGGAGAGGTAAGTAAGGGAGTTTCTAGGATATCTGTCGTGGTAAGCGTTGCTTTTGAGTCTGACTGTTGTGGTTGATTCTGATGTTGTGTATGTGATGCAGGAGTGGTGAAGCAGGAACGGCAGGACTGAAGGAGAGTGAAGAAGGGATGTAGGAAGATGGGGAATGAAGCTGTGAGGTGTTTCTGGTATGTGTATATTTTGGGGCATACGATAGAAGTGAGAGTGGGTTTCAAGTGGTGTAAGATTTTGCTGACCATGTTCGTGTTTGATGTCTTGATGATTTAATGGGCTGGGGTGGTGTCGAGGAAAGCGGGGATGGTATTGGGAAGGAGCGTATTTTTTGTAATCTAGGTCGTGAGGGTTCTTGCAGTATGTGCGGATGGTGGTGCATGGCGTTCGGATGGTAGGGAGAACGCGATAGTGAGGGAGATGGGTGATCGACGATATGCTGACAGGTATTTTGTATTCTGGCTGGATACGTATTTCCTATTCTAACCGGGTATTTATTTCCTATTCTAACCGGGTATTTATTTCCTATTCTGACCAGATATGTATTCCCTATTCTAGAGAGACGTATTGTATACGAGCAGTTTCCTAAATGAGAGAATAAAATACGGTCCGATATGGGCCCTGAATTTACCATCCGCTGTAATTTCTTCCCTCCCGGTTTTCGCTGATATATTGTATACTGGATGTCGGGTCCTAGTATTCCGCCATATGTACTAGAGAAAGTGGATGTCGGGTCCTAGTATTCCGCCATATGTACTAGAGAAAGTGGATGTCGGGTCCTAGTATTCCGCCATATGTACTAGAGAAAGTGGATGTCGGGTCCTAGTATTCCGCCATATGTACTAGAGAAAGTGGATGTCGGGTCCTAGTATTCCGCCATATGTACTAGAGAAAGTGGATGTCGGGTCCTAGTATTCCGCCATATGTACTAGAGAAAGTGGATGTCTGGTCCTAGTATTCCGCCATATGTACTAGAGAAAGTGGATGTCGGGTCCTAGTATTCCGCCATATGTACTAGAGAAAGTGGATGTCTGGTCCTAGTATTCCGCCAAACGTACTAGAGAAAGTGGATGTCGGGTCCTAGTATTCCGCCATATGTACTAGAGAAAGTGGATGTCGGGCCCTAGTATTCCGCCATATGTACTAGAGAAAGTGGACGTCCGCATCCAAAAAATTTTTATTTTTTTTTGGACGCGGACGTTCATTTGTTCTAGTAAATCTCGGGGCCGACTAGGACCCGTACTAGAGAGACTGGACGTCCGCGTCCACTTCCGAAAACACAGACGTATACGGACTTCCCGATAGTGGAGACTATTGGGGAAAAACAATCTCCGATCACCTTGTCAACAACTTGGGCATGACAAAAGCGATCGGCGATGAGGCCTTATTGTACAAGTCAGTACAAAATAAGCTGGTTGGACTGTGCGTCACTTACGTGGATGATATTCTCCACGCAGGAAACGAAGAATTCTCTTCTACTTCCAAAGCGACTGAAAAGCGTTTCCAGTGTCGAAAACGCGAATGGGACAACACCCAATTCGCCGGTGTTGAGATTGAGTCAGGAAACGGCGAGAAACTAATCCATCAAAGGAAGTATATCAACAAGCTTAAAATGCTTGAAAAGACTTCTTCTTTCAGTGACTACCGCTCCCTACGAGCACAACTCGCGTGGGTATGTCAAACTCGACCGGACATAGCCTGCTCCGTCGCTCAATCCACCCAGGTGACAAATGAAAGATTTGATAACAGTTCGCTAGAACATATCAAAGCTCTCAATTCCGTTATCACTCACTTGTCCAAAATGGAATATCTCCCGTTGCGATATCCAAAACTGGACGTTAAATCCCTTAGACTTCAGGTTTACTCCGACGCATCCTATGGAAACAACTATGATGGATCTTCTCAGATCGGATACATCATCTTTTTAGCTGATGGCATAAACCGTTGTCAACCACTTTATTGGTCTTCTCGGAAGTCCAAACGAGTATGCAGATCTGTGCTCGGAAGCGAAGCTATGGCTTTTGCTGATGGCTTTGATATGGCATATATCCTCCAAGCTGACTTGCAATCAATTCTCCAAATTGATATTCCAATTGTCATGCTTACAGATAGCCTTTCTCTTTTCGACGTTATATCGAAAGCAACTAATACTGCTGAGAAACGGCTCATGATTGACTTACAGGTCGTCAAAAGTGCCTATTCATCTCGAGAGATGGAGAAAATTTGCTTCATACGAAGTGAACATAATCCCGCCGACGCGCTCACTAAAGTTTCTCGGAAAGCTATCCTGGAATCTATTCTGACCGAGGCGAAACTTGATCATCCAATCGAGCAATGGGTCGATAGAAAGTAGAAATACGAATCAAAATTCTTTGTCGAGCGAAAGAAAAGTAGGGAGTGTCATTCTTTACAGACTAGCCCACTGTAATTCTTCGCTACGACAAAATATTTGATCAAATAATTAGATAGAAATTAGATTTGCTTTATTGAATCTACCACCGCCGCCGCCGCGCAATTTAGCTCAAACACTTGGCGGAGGAATTTTCCTCGCCAGTTGATCGGTATATAAGCAGTAATACCAATCCGGTTCTTGGAGAATTCCATCATCATCCAACAAATCAACCCCCCTCAGCGACGAATAAAAAAATTCCCTTCTGGCAATTCCCCGCCCCTGCGCGTGCCCCGATCGTCATTCACAGCCACCCCTTCGAGCCCGCGATCGGTAATCAATTCCCGCCCTCCTCGGGCAACAGCATCCGCCTCTTCAGAAGGCAACCTATCCCTACACGTGTCGAGAATTCGAAAACTTTCTGGAAATCAAAAACTTTCTGGGAATTTATTGGAAACTACTGAGTTTTTCTGACAGGGAGGGTATTGGCAAACACCCTGTATTTTGTTAAAGAAAAGGGAATAATTTTTGTACTGAGTAGTTTTGAAATGTTTGCGTATTTTCCTACTTGACGGGCCTTTGATTAATATAGACAAATTTTTTATTTTAGTTCGTAATCTAGGAAATGATGAAGCAATTAGGAAATGACTCGATCTTTAAGGAAATACCCCGTATTTGAATATGAGGTCTAATACTTTACTGTATCTTCTAAACTGATGTTCACTACCACAACAACCCAATGCACCGTCGACGTCCTACCTTTTTCCATTCGTGTACGTTGTCAGCGCGACCTGCACAAGCGTGCGCCAAGTTGGGATGAATCCACGATACAACGCACGTCAATGCTTGCCAAGCACACGAAATGTGCACGACCGGGGCATCAATTGTAACAAGCCGTTCAAACGCGTGCGAGCACCAAGCGACGCCATCTGTTTCCGAGTGCTGCAACAACCAACTCGAGCACTTGAAACGACGACAAGCGTCTCAGAGTTGAGTGTGCATGCGAAGGTGTGCTTGCCAAGAACGGCTCTCAATTTAATTCATCAATCTCTGGGCACGCCATTGTACTAGACTTCATATTCCAATACCGGTGGACCAAACTACTCTTCTATCGTGAATTTTCTTAATGCACCCAGATTCCCAATCTCATGGGACAAGCCAGCACTGATTCACCGCGGGAATAGGACCCTGGCCAATAATTGCTGTGCTTCCGATCCTGATGTCAACAGTACATGAAGCACAGCATGATAGGATAAACAACGTTGCATCGCGTTGAAACATGTCCAGCTGGCCTAGGCGACAAAAATCAGGCAGGTTCTCTGCATTAATGCATCCGATATAGCAGTCCAAGGCCTTTTGTTCCAACTCGCTCCTAGTCGAATTTTTCAGGCTCTTCCCGCCATTGCGAGTAGGTACCAAAGGGGTTATTGAAGTAAATCCATTTAACCCACATCGGCAGGAAATGGATTTGGGACATCCAGTGGTTTCATTAGGGTCAAGTTCTTGTAGTGAGCACACCGCTGATGGAGAAGGAGAAACAGATATTGTTGGCGTTACCGATGGTGTCGCAGACATTGACGGAGTGGTTGACGGAGATGCCGACGGCGTTGGTGTTCTCCTAGCGTCCACAGAAGGATTTACAAAAGGCGTTGGCGAAGCCCCTGTAACTACCACAACGGGTGTATTGGGTCGGAAAGGTGGCCTCACTTGCTGAACACCTCTTCCGACGCATTGGTATCCTATGATCCCCCTACGCCCAGGACAACGTTTTATTTGACACAACGCTCCTCCCCTGCATCTTGAGCGAACCCCACACGATCTCCTGGCCGCGGCCAAGCGTATGAAACAGATAGATGGGCATCTTCCACATCGTTGGGACTCTACTTGACGTTGGATCGGAGAGGTGTTTTCAAACCCAGAAAGGCTGGAAGGCACATTGGTGGCTCCAACGGAACAAACAGTAAATGTAGCCAGGGAGCACAGAAAGAAATAACGGAACATGGTTATGTGCGGAATGGTTGCACTGAGTTGCATTGAAATGATTTGCTTTGCCGCGGTGTGGCTACTTATAGAAGAGCGAGTCTGATCACCAGTTCGCAAGAAAACATTCTGTGATTCATTTTCAACATGATACAAACAGATCTCGTCATGTCATGTTTCAATTGCCAATTGGACCATCTCTGTTGAAAGTTGGGACCTAGCAAGGTAATGAATGAATAACCGAGCGTGACGTTGACAGTGAAGCAGTAGGCTGAAATTATTGTTTGTCATATGACATGTTCAAGTTTTTGTGCCATGTACAATCAGGAAACGATAGAGAAGAAGTGCAATCGATTGAGGACAGATATGGGAGGTATTTCTCTTGACACCAGTGCGAAATGGTATTGCATCCAATGTATTATCTGTCTTCCAGTCTCTTTGTCAATGGCATCACTTCTAAACATGAGTTTGACGCTGCGTAGAACACCATGTTTATCCAAAATCGACTCCATTTGATTTGGTGCAGATTTAGGGAGATATTTCTCATGACACCAATGCAAAATGATATTGCATCGAATGCAATGCTTTCAATGCGCATTACCTGTCTTCCAGCTTCTTTGTCAATGACATTATTTCTAAACATAGGATTCCCATCGTGAATTACACCATAACACATTTGTGAGTGAGTGAAACAACTTTATGTGATACTTCGATAAACACTTGGGATGTAATTTCACTGAGTAGATAGCTTGAACTAAACATGCATGTTGTCAATGGACAAATCCTGTGCCACGTTCGTGAATCACGTTCGATTGCTTTTGACAAGTTATCTCGGATGCATCTGCCCTGTCTCTCCAAGCTTGGGCCATACCACGAGGAAAAGATTCTCATTACCTCCGGGCGCTATTCTGCTTTGTAGACTGTCAGAAATTCGTTCGCAATAAAATGCCCGACATTGATATCACATAGACTAACAGCCTTACTCACACTTGGCAACCACTTGCACGCACACGATCAATTGTCTCCGTGTATCTCGTTCTCCCTATTTCCACCATCGACTGCTCATGATCTAGAACCCTTCAGCCGGACCTTAGCAACCCACTCTAGGGTTTCCTGTTGATGGAGAACAAGTCTGTAACGAACTGAAGCTGATGCCAGCAATGGCCAGCATAAACTAGTGTATTCTAGACACTACAAGTTACACTAAGTTTACTCATATACTATAGGCTGCTAGAAAGTAACTTTCTGTTACGCCTAGAAGTATCTAGTTGGCTATGTCATCGAGTGATGTCATGATGGCATCATGTTAGATTTATTTTGATGACATAATTTTATTTAGATTAGTATTTTCTAGAATTAGTTCGACATCGAACTACAATTCTATGGTGGGTATAAAAAGGCATGGTCAACTCCGGTCTTGGGGGATCGGAGGCATCATCGATCATTCAACGAAAACAACTACCACTCAGCTATCCCGTATACACATTCGTTTCAAAGTCGTCCCTTTCCAGAAGTTTGATCGTAGCACGTGTCTGTATTGCTCTTCATTTCTATACTGGCTTGTCTATCGGTGATAATGATTATATTGTTGAGGTCATCCGAATGTGCTCCACGTGCTCCAGCTTCAAGTCTGTTATTGTCAACTTGCTTCAACATGTTATATTTCGTAAACTTCCCGGTAGGACTATTCCAAACTAGGGCCAACGTAGCGTGTCTATGCAGGAAAACAGCATATACTCTCACATATCCTAGCAGTGTATATTCTCTCGGGACGAACGCAGGTCGATGTTTCATATACTGAGTATTGTGCTCACTAAAGAAATGTTCCACCTGCATATACCTCCTGCAACTGTGGCGAGGGTCTAGAATGTCATAAGACGATGTAGTGCAATTGTTGCCCGCAAGGCCACCCAGTGATAGGTGTTGGGGGAGATCACAATGGAGCTGTGTTGAATGTCTCCTCTCTATATCGCTTCGCCGAACAACGGGCCGAGTGCGCCGGTCCAATATAAAGAAGCCCAGGATCTTTTGTGGAGAGATGCACAGCAGCAAAAGAATCAAAGTTGCTGAAACCTAGGTCGCTGTATACATTTGTGTTGCGTGGTTGTCTAATGATGACGCCCATCCTCACTGGACTTCGAGCACCGTCATGTGCGGGGGTAATGGGATATATGATATTGGGGAAAATGGACACGGAGTATCTGATTTCACGGATAGTCTGTGAGAAATCGGAAGCGGATTCATGTCCTCAACGCCATCATTAAGCCCGCTTCCACACTATCTCCGTCATCTACGCAGCACAATCACGACTAAATGACCCGCCATATGCCTAGGTAGGGTTTCATGTGGCATGCAATTGCACTAACGTTTGGAGAAGATGGCTGCGAGATGGAATGACACTTCTATTTAAACAAGCGACAGGGCATCGTGAGATAATTTAACCCTTTGTAGAGGGATCTACTGTATTTTAGATCAGCTTGTGTACTGTACCATATTTTACAATACAATACTTTACTGTACTGTATCTCCTCAGTTGATCTTTACTGGTACTGCCCGAGGCACCGACGACGTCCTGCCATTTCCCATCCGCGTACGTTGTCAGCGCGACCTGCACAAGCGTGCGCCAAGTTGGGATGAATCCACGATACAACGCACGTCAATGCTTGCCAAGCACACAAAATGTGTACGACCGGGGCATCAATTGCAACAAGCCATTAAAACGCGTGCGAGCACCAAGCGACGCCATCTGTTTCCGGGCGCCGCAACAACTAACTCGAGCGCTGCACACGACGGCACGCGTGTCCTCAGCAAACCTGACGATCCGGCATTTTGCGCCGAAAACCAAGCGTGTAAAAACGGTGAAACAAATCGTAGCCGCGCACGGCCATGCGTTGCCGCAGAAGATCGCGATTGTCGGCGGTGGTCTGGCCGGTCTTTCCGTCGCGTATCATCTGCTGCATTCGACGGCACGATATGCGAAGAAGCGACAATTTGACGCCACAACGCTTTCCGTGACGATATTCGACGCGCAATTGCCGGGCGAGGGCGGCGCATCTGCAGCGGCGGCGGGTCTACTGCATCCTTTTACGCCGCGCGCGAAGAAAAAGGTCTGGAAGGCGGATAGCTCCATGGCGGCGGCGTTGGATCTGCTGGAAGTTGTGCAGACGCGCTCGGAGAAACGCGTGGCGAAGGAATGCGGACTGTTGAGATTGGCGCTGTCGGAGAAGATGGAGGTGGACTTTCAACAGGCTGCGAATCGATTTGCGAAGGATATCGAGTTTTTGAACGCGGATCAAGTGCAGCAGAGATGTCCGGGCGCGAATTATGTACCCGGTGTGTTTATTCGGAACGCTGTGGTGGTCGATACACGCAATTATTTGCGACTGCTGTGGAAGGTTTGCGAGGACACGCAGAGAGCTTCGTGGAGACGGGAGAAGGTATGTGATGTGAAGGCGCTTTTGAAAAGCGGAAGGGTTGGTGATGAGGATGGGTTGTTTGATACGGTTGTGCTGTGTGCTGGCGTGGCGTTGAAGCAGTTTTCGGAATTGGATCATGTGCCGTTGACTGCGTGTCGTGGACAAAATGTGGTGTTGGAGAGGGAGGCTGGTAGTGATGGATTGAACGTCCCGTTGATATCTGGAAAGTATGTCGTTCCAGACTATTTCAGCGGTGACACTGGGAAGGAATCGGGCACGTCAACTTGCAAGGAGCGCATGATCGGCGGCGCGACGTTTGAGTATAAAGACGATGGGGAAACAGAAGAAGAGTATCTGAATGCGTCGTGTAAAAAGGATGCCAGCAGGGCAATTGGCGAACTGGAAGAACCACTTCACAAACTGATGCCATATTTATATGACGACTGGAAAGTGGTGGACACTATATCAGGCACGAGAGCGCTACCGCCTCGTTCCGAGGCGGGGTCGATTCCGATCGCAGTTGAAATTGACGCAAGGCAGAAAGACGTGTCGTGCTGGCTGTTTACGGGTCTCGGATCGCGCGGCTTACTACATCATTCGTACATCGGCAAGATGGTCGCCAGGGCTATCGTGGCCGGCAACGACAAATTGATACCTGTCGAAGCGCGCCGATTCAATGTCTCATTACTCTAAAGTCCGTACAGTACAAATTGCCAAAAAAGGACATCTCGTCAATTGCATACACCAAGTCTTCTCGACGACGTCCCCACCACCGACCGTCCGCACCCGCCATGTCTCCCGCACCATAGTCGTCTCTCCCACGCGCACAACCGTCGATCCCGATTCAACTCGCACCATGTACACACCGCCCGCAACCAAGCAAGCAATCCTCGCCATAGTCCTCCTCCTCCTAACCGTCCATCTCTCCACCAACATCCCCAACCCGATTTTCCCGCCCGTCTGCCGTCGCCAAAACCGCCTACACGCCGCCCTTCTGCACGCGCTATTCCACGCCCCCTCCGACCCGTCCGCGCCGCACATCCGCACCATTCAAACCCTCTCCGCGCACATCAACCGTCTACGCCCCAACCGCTGCCGTCTGCAACTAACGCCGCGCCAGCGTCGCCGTCTATCCTCGTCGCCGCTGCTCTCGCCGCTCCTGTACGCGCTGGCACTGGCGACGACGCCGACAAAAACCGCCGTGGAATACTCGACCGCGCGCTCGATCTCCGCCGAGCCGCTCGCGCCCCTCCTCCACCATTCGTGGCAACTGGCGTCCGTGCACGCCAATTGGAGCTCGTTCAACGCCGCGCGTCGCTTCTACGCCGACTATGCGCTCCCGTCCCGCGTGCGCCCGCACGTGCTGGAGACGGCCGGCTCCATCGAGCAGACCGTTATCACCGCAGCGCTCGCGGGCGTCGTGGACGTGCTTGCCGATCTCTCCGGCGATCTCGACGTCGTGTCCTCCCTACGCACGAGCGCGCTGCGTCCGCGCGTGTTCGCGTCCGCCTTTGCGCACTTCTGGGGCGCCGATGTGGACGCCGTGCGCACAGATGTGTTTGGTAGCGGCGCATCGGTCAGTCTCGCTGCCGTTGCACGTGTCGCCGCCGTCGCGCAGTATAGACTCGTGCTCTGCGTCCCGGATTATGCCGTGTTTGTCGACGCGCGACTCGGCGTCGCTGATCGTGTGTTGCCGAAAGTGGATGTTGCGGAATGCTTCGCGGCCGTCGCGCTCGACCGCGAGACTAGACGCGATTTGGAGGCGAGATGGGATGTCGCGCAGGGCGAGAATTGGACCTTTATTGGCGTCTAGTAGAGGGTAAGCTTTTGTTCGCGCAGTTTTTGTTGGTATATGCGGAAGGGTTTGGTGGAATCGCAATGTTCCTCGCGGATGAATTGGCACTTTTCAACGTCGGTTTCGCCGCGAATGGCGTCGTACAAAAACTTGTCGTCAAAGCCGACGTCTGCCGCGTCGCTTGCGATTGCGGAGTAGATGCAGCGGGGCAGTTTGGCCCAGTGGATGGCGGAGAAGCACATGGGACATGGTTGGCAGGAGGAGAAGATTACGCAGTCGTGTAGGGAGAAGCGTCCGAGTGCTTTACATGCGGCGCGGATTGCGACTACTTCGGCGTGTGCGGTCGGGTCGTTTGTTCGCAGCACTCGGTTGTGACCGCGCGAGATGATTTCTCCGTTTCGAACGACTAGAGCACCGAAAGGCCCGCCATCGCCAGCCTGCATGCCTGCCGCAAGCGTTGTGTTCGTTGAATGGTTAGTTTGCTATTGATGGATGGATGGATGAATACGGGTCGAATGGAGGGTGTACATGACTGGATACCTATTTTTGCTTCTTCTAGCGCGAGTTTCATGAAGTCCATGTCAGTCTGCGGTGCGTTGGTCATGATGGAAAGCGGTGTGTTTTGTCGTTGCAAATGATTTGGGAAGGAGAGACTCCAGAGTGGAAGAGAAGCAATAGACGATGTGCCGATATCACGCGGATGAGAAATGATGCCATATGGATGCAGGCCAATTAAGAGGTGACAAGTGCAAGTGTTACGTATTGACGTGTTGCATCATTTTCCATTTGCGTGCCGCTTGCAGGATCTTCAATTGCGGTCGTTCGACAACTTCCTCACCAAATACATATTCCACGTACTCCTCCCAACCATCCGCTCCCTCAACCGCTCTCTTCCTCCGAATCCTCTTCGCCCGTAGTTTCTCCACTTCCCCACCGTCTCCTCGTTGTTTCTCCCACTCAAACCAATCTTCCACAAGCTCTGCGCGCTCTGCCCGTGCCTTTTCATCCTCTCTTCTCGTCATCATCCGATCCTTCAGCGCCTCGTGCCCTCTTCTGTACACCTTTCGCGTCTCAGAGTCAGAAACACCATCCATATAATCGGCATACATCTTCCATACCCGCTTCTCAGCGCACACCTTTAAATATCTTTCAAACACATCCACAACCTTGCTTGAATCCCCACCAGCAATCTCCAATTCGATAAACGCCTGCCAAACATCAGCTCTTCCCTCCAATCCATCAATCCCGACCCCGATTTCCAGAATTCTTCGAGCGCGCCCAAACTCCAGTAATTCCTTCTCCATTCCAGCAAACCTCACGTAGATTTCTCCCACTGTCGCATTTCGCTCCAGCCAAACTGCATACAATTGCCTCGCTCGCTCAGTTTCACATAAACCAATCTCAATCTCGATATATGCCTGATATAAACTGTGTTTCTCTGGCATAACTCCCAACCCCCTCCCGAGTAATCGTCTTGCCGCTGCAACATCTCCGCGTCGAATTTCGAGCTTGGCAGCAAGCAACCAAACCTTTCCAAACGAAAAAGCCTTGCCCGACATGACAGCTATACATCTCTTATATACATCAGCCGCACGTCCCAATTCTCCGCACGTCAATTCCTCCCAGGTCGCATACCCGATCCACAAGTATATATACTTGCCCCACCCGCTCTTTGTCGCAACAAGCGGCACCTTTTCCACCGCCCTCTCATAGCAGTCCCGCATCCTCTCCTTGTCCCCGTTTTCTTCTTCAAGCTGCAATAAATCAAACCATGTGTCATAGTCATGACTATTCCCTCGTAAAACCTCTTCAAACGCATTGCGTCGCTTGCTAATAATAATTTCCTCGACCGCTCCGCCTTCCTGCTTTTCGAAACGCGCAAACTCTCTACGTACCTCCTCACTATCCGTCTGTGCCATCGCAAACTGATAAATACCGCGCGCACGCTCCGTCTGCTGTCTCCTCTCTTCAAACTTTGCAAACGAAACGAAAAACCTCGCATCGATCCCTGAAGGTGGAACAGCATCCGACGCGCGTTCAAACACCGATCGCGCACGCGCCAACTCACCCTGTCGCTCTTCAAATTTCGCAAACTTGACCCAGTTTGCCGCGCCTCCATGCTCCTTGACGAGCCGCTCATAAACTGTGCGCGCATTTGCAACCTGCCCATGCCGCAACTCGAACCGGATGTTCGCGAAATACGCGGTAGAATCCGGCAGCCATTTCAGCCAGCGTCCAAATATCAAGCGCGCAAGCTCGACCTTTCCCAGCATCTCCTCCATGTGAATGTACTTGAGCCAAATCTGGTCGACGCGCGGCAGCAACGCCACCGCACGGTCAAATACGTTGCGCGCGTGATTGATAAACCGGTGTCGCATCTCCATTTCAGCGTAGCCCAACCAGATGGCGGGCGCGCGATAGTCGTTATCGATTGCTCGTTCCCAGATGGACCTTGCGCGTACAAATTCTTCCTGGGATTCTTCCCAGCGCGCATATCGCATCCAAAGTGGCACGTGGCCGCGGTTGCGTACTATGCGCATTTCGTACTGCTGACGCTCCGTTCTCTGATACTCTTCCAGTTCCTCCGCGTCCGCAATGCGCTGCATGGGCTTTGCGGACGGCCCGGATTCTTTGTTCTCCCATGCTTCGCGTAACAGCTGCTCTGCAGTCACTTGGATTGGCGCAGGTGCTTTGTTCTTTACGGCCCCGGCTTTTACTCGCCGCATATGCGATGGTCTGTCGTCCATTGCGGAGTTGGGTGTGGACATGATGATTGGGTGCGAATTGTTGCGTGGGTGTGACGACGAACGGAAATTCACCGACGGCGTCTGTAGAGCGATAGCTTCGGTCGGGTTCGCGGCTTATTTTATTTGAAATGCTCAAATTTAGAAGATCAAGCGTAGGCAGATCAATGCTGAGATCTAACACCGTCGTGGAACCAGGTCTTGGTGCTTTGTACTATCCCAATCAGCCGGTGAACGCTACCAGATGTAGGTGCAGCCATTCGATTGATAGGAATTGATGAAACAGCCCTTCCAACACCGCTGAATTATGCCCCAATCTTCACACATGACTTGCACGCACGCCGCTTGGGTTGTGCGCACTTTACATGTGCGATTACAACCCAAGCAATTGAGCACTTGTCTTTCGTACCGCCGAAATCTGCAATGGCGATTACCGCAGAGAGCCAGACGTTTCCTATGTACAGCACAAGCAAAGCCGAATGACGTGGCAATCGGCACGGGAAGAATCTGGCTACCGACACCAGATTCTACAGTTGCTCTCGGCGCACTTTTGGGACGTGACGCAAGAACATCTGACGTTCTTTTACTCCATGGTGAACTGGGAGCCGGAAAAACTGCTCTAGCAAGAGGATATATACAGGCTGCTAGGCAGAATGACAGTATTGAAGTCACGTCACCAACCTATCTACTAACAAATACTTATCCTCCCAACAAGGAGGAGGGAGTCTCCTGCGCCCCAACCATATACCACATGGACTTGTGGAGGTTGGAGGACGCGACAAGGCGCTCGATAGTTGATTTCGAAAAAGTTTTTGCACAATCTATATCGCTGATAGAGTGGCCAGACAGGCTTCATGGAAACATTCCCAAAGATCGTCTGGACATCGAACTAGAGTATCCTCCAAAGATGACGTCGGAGATAGACGAATCCGACCCCTGGGGATTTGGTAGTGGTGACGCTGACGATATGAGCTCGTCAAGGGCTGGACGCTTTGCATCGTTGGTACCACATGGCGACAGTTGGACTACAAGAGTGCGCAATATCCATAATTGTATGGATACTGACTCGGACGGTAACTTTGTGATCAAAGAGAAGTGACGCTCCGTGCAATGTCACTGGCCTCGCCTCTGCGATAATTTTTTTATGAGTGCCGTTCACCAATTAGCAGGGTGACCTTAGCCAGCGGTGCCCTATCATCGCCATTCACTTCCAACTCCATTCCATGGTGTTTATATAATCACCTCGCGATGCTTTCGTCAATCTTCTTCGGATGGGTGGCTGGATGCGATAGGTCGAAAACAATTCGATGAACAGGTTCCTTAGATTTCTTGTATACGCGTAGTGCTGTTAGAATGAACGCAGCTTCATACCGTTCGTCTCTTGGTCTACGAAATTCTTTTGTGGACAGCAAAACTTTTCCAAACACTGCTGCAAGCTCTTTATCAGCCCCCATACTCTTGCCTTTCAACATTGGCGTTTCCCATAGCAGCCCGATAATGTACCAAAACACATTTGCATTCAGCGGAGGAAGCATCGAGATTATGCTTAGTACCACTTCCGGATCCTCAGCATACCCAGCTTCTAAAGCGGTTCGGTACATCACTCTAGGGATCACTGAATCCTCCAAGTGTGTCAATACCTTGAGCAAGCAAGAAGCAACCGCATATCCACTAAGATTACGAGGGATTCTTTCCCCTCTGTCAACATAAGAAAGAACTCTTTCTACAGCGACCTCATCTCCCGAGCGTATGAACAGCTTGGGGAATCTCCACATGTACGGCTCGTCATCTCCATCGTGAACACGAAGCAATGCGCTGACAAGTAACCAGAGTTCCTTTGGGACCGAAAATGGAACTACTCCTGGCTCTCGAAGCTGCTCTTGTTCTGACTCTCGAATACTTGGAATTTTTGTTCGCAGTTTATCCATGGGTTCCGATCCTCGCAAGCTGAAGACCGGCGTAGCAAGCATTGCAAGTGTCTCTAGCGACAATCCCAGCGTTGTGGGTACATATCGTCCTCTGAGCTGAATTCGTTGTCGGAGGCGACCTGGATCAGCCGCCACCCCAATTGTCATCTCCAAAATGCAACCGCGGGAAGCCACGTCATTTGCGACAGCGTCCTTACCAGTGATGTATACTTGAAAGTTGACAGCCATAGATTTACCTGGCGGCAACTTCACTTGCGTGTATCTGGAAGTTTCGAATACAAGCCACTTGGGCGCCGATGGTGGCAGAACAACGGAAAAGATGCCTTCTGAGCCGCCGCTATTGGTTATGGTTAATGTACGGTTGCACGCTTTCTCGAAAAATACATCGCCATAGTCCATGAGCGACGCTGACAGCTTGATAGCGGGTCGCATGCTTGCCTCTCGTTTATCGATCTTTTTGATAACCTCAGCCTCAACATTCATTTTACTTCGCAAGCCTTCCACACCAAATGTCATCGTAAACAACGCATATACCGGTCGATGATCTGATGAATACACTTTGGCGGACATGTAGTGCTGCAGCTTTACAGACGCTCTGTCTCGATCGTTGCCGTCTTTTGGATCTTTTCCAATTCTCCACAGAATCCTGTCCGTATATGCCGGGACTCGCTTAATTTCACCGTTCTCATCTACAGAATACTCCTCACCGTATCGCTCAAGTTTATACGTAGGAGGAAAGCGTATTGGACCCTCGTTGAAGCCGGAAAAGATTTCGCAAGTTCGCATCTGCTCTTGCAATTGATCTGCACGATAGAGGCTTCCCCAATTGCTCTCCTTGATCCACATGAGGACATCCTGAAGCGGGGCATCAATTCGGTAATTGAGATCGCCAAGCCAAAACACCACGTCATGGTCCAAAATCTTGACAGCGTTAGGATCGTTCAGGATAGCTGTGTTGGCGCCAGCGCTCATGTCGGAAAAGGCGGCGGCAGCCACAGATGCCATTGAACCGAGCCAGGCGCCTGTGCCTACTGCAACTGCTGGTAGGTTGGATGCATTGGTGAAAGGAAAACTGTCTGCTGAGCCTGCACTTTGGCGACTTGGAACTATAGCTGATCTTGAGCCAGCGGATGAAGACGGCGAATTTTCAGAGAGGTGTTCTGAATCAGGGGGAAGAAAAACGGCTTTGCGCACGACATCTGTAAAGTCTTGATTCCTGCGTTCCACATAAGAGGTGTGAGCTGCTAAATGACAAGCGACGCATGCGATGGTTCGATCGTATAGTTTGAAACGAGCGGCTACACCGCCTTTGTTACCCACTGCGTTCAAAAAACCTGTGGCTGCATATGACAATTGAACATCTGAAAGAAAGGGTGTGTGATTCTTGCGAAGGAATACGAGAACGAGAATGCCGACTAATTGGCGTTCAGCAATTTGTTCGTAATCGGATCCGAGGGTTTGAGAGATGAGATTGCGCCACTGAGCTCCTTTGGAAAGATCACTGCGAAAAGCATCGACGCCGGATAATGACTGAATCTCTTCCAATGCGATCATGTACAGGTCGAAGGGTTGGTTTCGGGTATCGTGGACGGGAAAGAGCCACGGTTTGATATCGAGAGAGGGGTCGATAGCGCCGCCGTTGACGTTCCATGTGCCCGTAAACAAGGAGAGATGCTTGGGTTGAGTGTACGAGGCACGGTTCTTGGCCATTTCGGCAGCGAACCATTCCGAACGAGCAGCGGAGAAAGTCGGAAGCGGTTGTGCCATTGGTGGCGGGCTAAAGCATTGGCGATGACTGTTTCTAGTTGATGCGTAGAGCGAGGGACGGGGAGACGCGGGTGTTTTATGCGGCGCAACTGGCGATGGGTATGTACGGATGGTTTTTGTAAGCTAAGGACGCATTATAGACGTTGTTTTAGACCTGAATAGTCGTGCGGCTCCGTCTGGCCTCCATCCATGCGACTGCAATGAAAATGCAATCGTTAGACGCGATGCAAAATGCAATGTTGCGCCTCAGCGTGACAATTACAATCCATTCAGATGAATTCATTTCTAATTACAACCATCCCAACGAATTACTTTATCGAATCGCACACAATACAATGCGCTGTTTCGAAACCATTCTCTCATCCCTCGCCTCGCGCGCGACTCTCGCCTTCCCCCTCCCCATCTCCCCCGCCGCTCGCCGCACCGCCAATTGGCTGTGCTCAATTCCGTGCAAATGTACGGTCAGGGCCTCAATAACCAGTCCGATCGTCCGCCACCCAACGCCAACGCCCAGCCTTCACAGAACGCCAATTCCTTCTACGCGAATCAACACTCTCAAATTCCACCGCACAATCAAATTCCCTACCAGCCGCAGCAACAGCAGCCCCAACAACAACAACCCTACAGGCCGCAATCCACAAACTTTGAAGAACAAGCCTACGCTTATCAGCCTCATCAACCCGCTCCGCAACCATCCCCTCCGCGAAATGGCTTCTTCCAGCCCTCTTCCTACACGCAAGAGTACTCGCACGACTATGCAGACTACCCGCAAGACCCGATCCACCAACAGCAGCCGCAGCAACAAAACTTCTACAACCCCGCCGCCTATCAAACCTCCTCCAACGCCAGTCCGCCACCAACCAACCACCAGCCGTCTCCATATTCGTCCAATGCGTACACACCGACAATGACCTCCCATTCTAGCCCGCGTACGGCCCGTGTACCAACCCCGCCCATTACGAAGCACCAATCTGACTATGCGCATCCCAACCCCGTCGACCACTCATCGCAGCAGTCCTCATTCATGAACATTACGCCGCAGCAATATTCGCAGCAGCAACAGCCACCACCGTCGCAAGATCCCGCCGCCTCCATGCAGTCCGCGGTACCCTTCATGCTGGCTGGGATGCAACAACTTTCCAATGCCAACGGTGGCATGAACAGCGCCCTCGGCGCCCAGCTCTTCAACACCCTGGCACCCAGTGCAGTTGGGTATACAAATCAGCTGTTCGCGCAGGGGCAACATTCCGTTCGCAGCTTTATGCGCATGCCCAAGTACTATTTTGCGGTGAATCATCGTTACGTGCTCAAGAAGCTCGCGTTGATTCTCATGCCGTTTACGCAGAGAATATGGGCGCGTCAGCGAGGCATGGATCCTGGTCATTTTGAAGGTTCCGGTTCAGATGGTGCAACATCATATCTTCCGCCGAGGGATGACGTGAATGCACCGGATCTTTACATTCCAGTGATGGCATTTATGACGTATGTGATGATGGTTGGATTTGTGTTTGGAATGCGTAACGCCTTTCAGGCAGAGGTTCTCGCTCGGTATTTTTCAAAAGGACTCGCTGTACTGACGCTAGAAGTGCTGATCATTAAGCTCGGACTTTATCTGATTAATGCGCGACCGACACCGTGGTTGGATGTAATCGCGTATCGTGGCTACAAATTTGTTGGCGTGGTGTTGACGATGGGCATGGGCATTGTTATCCCCAAGTTTTATTTTCCAGCGATGTTGTATTCGGCGACAGCAATGGGATTGTTTCTGATGCGTTCTCATCGAAGAATTATTCTGCCGCGAGATGTCGATCCGTCCCATGCGCAGGACGTCGCTAGACGGAACGGCTTCTTGCTATTCGTTAGCGTGCTGCAATATCCAATATATTGGATACTCGTCCTGGACGTCAGATCGTAAGGAAGGATCGAACGAAAGAGAAGAAAGGCCGCATTGTTCGGACGGCAAACGTGCACAGTAGAAATATGTACTACTAGAAAAACCTGAGCGATAATAGAATACATGAAAGGATCAGGCTCTGCCGTCCCCCTCGCTAACAGTAAACAATTTGCTGCATGATCAAACTCTCGCTTCATCATCAATTGGAACGAGACCCAATCGTCTTCCAACGTCTACAACTCCGCCGAGATACTGAACCGCGTCCGCCAAATCATCGCGGCCATTCGCATGCATGCTCTTCACAGTTGGCATGGCCACCAAGCCATCTTCAGCGACATAAACTTGCATCACAGCAAACTCTAACAAGTCTGCAGCAAACGTGACAGAAAAATTGCCCATGAACAAATCTCTCAACCCACACTTCCTCTCAAATCCCAATCTCAACGAAAGGGCTTTGCGACCACCATACCTACTAATCTCCCCTGCCATCCCCGCGGCCTCAATAACCTGTCTCGACGGAAAACTAAGCGGAACCTCAACCTCTCTCTGCACTATAGCCATATACACCTGACACTGCTCCTGGCTCCCCGAAACGTCTGCCAGCCATCTAACCAGCTCTGCAAATCTCTTAACATTAACCCAGTCCTTATGCAACACCATACCAAAACGGTTTGCAAACATCGTAGCGCCACCCTGCCGTTGTATAGCACCAGCCAGCACCGAGGGCAACGAGCACAATCTCGGCAGCACCTGCGGATGCACTTGATACGCGGACAAAAACGCGCGAGTCTTAACCGGATCTGTCCAGACGCCCCAATACCTGGCGTCGTACGCGCGCGCGCGCGCGTCGACAACCGGCGATGTCAGCGCGTTCCGGGCGACATATCTCTGGAGTGCATTGTAGCCATTCCTGCCGGGAAACTGTGCGAGACGGTTGCCGAGGTGTGGGTCTAGGCGTTGGATATCTCGTTTGGACGGGAAAAGCTCGTGTGGGGATGGAAGCGCCTCGCGTGCACATAGATCGTCGAGCAGTGCGGCGAGACGTACGAGCTCGGCGTCTTTCCATCGCGCGGTCGCGGTGCGCATGGGACGCAATGCGAGTCTGTCTGTCACGACGGCGCGCCCGCCTGCGCGCACGATGAGACGGTGCAGATGCAGCGCGCGGGCGGTGTCGCAGCGTCGTAGCGCAGATTCGGATGGTAGCGTGCCGGTTGGATGCCCCGTGCGCGCGCTCCATTCTTTCAATGCGTCGTGCACGTGCGCGAGGGCGTCGTCGGCGCGATGCGGCGGCTGCCAGCGGCGCGCGCGCCGTACATGCAGCAGTGTCTTTGTGTGGTTGGCGGAGGCGGGAAGTTTGGCGCTGCTGTGAAGTAGGAGAGGGGATGGGAGGCGGCGCGGCGTGGCGGGGAGAGGTGGTGGGGTGAGGAAGGTTGACGTGGTCATTGTTGTGGATGGGGGAGGGATGACGGTGTGGGTTTGATGTCAGGAAGTTTATGGAGGTTTAGGGATGAGGATGGATTTGGGATAGAGATCGCTATTGGTAAACGGTTGGCTGAAAATCTGAAGAGATTGTCGAGACATTGCACGAGAGCCATACGATTTGCTGGGAGACACATGCCCGACTGCCGGGAGGTGGCGGTTGCGAACCGTTTGGAGCGGGTGATCGACGTGCAAATTAGAATTTTAAGATATATTTACAAAGACATACAGTACGCATCAACCGACTTGCTGCTGCACCAACGAGATTGATGCTCTCGACTTTTTCATAGAAACGGAGCAATACAATAAATCAATCAAGCGATCAATGCCGCCACCATTATCAACACGCTGCATCCCCTGCGCGTCTCGATCAGGACCGGACAGCAACAGCAGTCTACCGAGACGCGCTCCATACGACATGATATTCTGCTGCGTGACATTACGATGCATGCAGTTCATTGCCATCTCGACGCCATTTTCCCGAATCAACACCTGACATGCAACGCGTCCCTGTTCCGCCACTGTGCAAAGCACTGCCAGACCGTTCTGCACGATCATGTTGAGCTTGCCGTACCGATCGATGCACTGCACCAGCGTCTTGGCCCAGCTTTCGACGCTCATCACTTGGCGTGCCGCGTCGCTTCTACCCGTTGATTCGGTGTCCTCTCGCCCGTCGACGACGATGTTCTTCAGCGCCGCCATGCACTGCTGCACGAGCTGCGCGTCGTCATCATGAGCGCGTAGCGTGCACAGCAGTAGTCGCACCCCGCCGCCGCGCACGATGGCCTGTGCGAGGTCTGCTCGTCCGGCAGCGACGTTTCGCACGGTGAGAGCGCACGCCAATTGCAGGTCTTTGTTGTTCGGAAAACGACCCATGGCTGCTAGGATGGCGCGCAGTCCACCGCGCGATAAAACTTCCATTTTGGTCTCGTCATGTTTGAAACACGCGTTGGCGAGGAAGGTTGCAGCTTCTGTGATCAGTTCTGCGCAACCTTCGTGCAGTTCCATGCAGTGCAGTACTGTTCCCATAGCGTCAAATCGTTCACCGAGTCCTTCGCAGCATTCGCGCACTTCATCCAAAAGCACAAAACCAGACAGCGCGCGAATTCCAGCCACGATGACATCCACCTTGTCTACATGGTACCCAACAGAATCTATCAAATGTCCCACAGCATCAGCCAACGAAAATTGTCCATGGAATCCGCCATGGCCGAGTCGCAAGCTCGCCAGTACCGAGCTGCATAGAATCTGTACATACTCAACTCGTAAATGAATCCACTGCACACGCACAAGCATCGCCAGTGCACCTGTATCGTCCAGTGCCTCCTGCCGTTCCAGAATTGCCATTTCATCCCTATTCGAGAATGCAAACTCTCCCAGCTGTCGTAAGGCATCTTCAGTACCGAGTGCATCGCGACTGTTTTCACTCAACAGCTGCATAATCTCCATGGCACGTCGTGTAACAATTCCCTTTGTGCGTCTCCTTCGTTGTCGTCTTGCCTGTTCCACGAGTAGTTGTGCGCGGTCCGAAGTGTTCCCCATCAATGAACCACTGTATCCTGCATCCGAAAAACTGCGCAAGACTTTACCATCATCCACTGCACCATTCAATTGTTGCAAGTTGTCAGTCATGCTGCGAGGTGTGCGTTCTCTGTCACGCAGCGTGCCATGATGTGCCGCCCGCAATCCACTGCCATCTGTACTAATACTCGGCTTGCTGTCGCGTCCCAGACCGCGTTCGGAAAACAATGTCTTGCCACGACTGCCGTCCAGACTCAATGGACTGTGCGCGGTGCCTCGAACTCTATCTGCTAATCGTTCATTATCCATTGCATGCGCATTAGTTTCCTCACGATGTTTGTTAGGTTCATTCTTGCCCAGTAGGCTCGAAGCGCCTCTGAATCGCGGAGAGCCTGTTAAACGTTCAGCGGAAGAATTGAAGAGCATTCTTCGCCGTGACGGAGAGGCCACGCGGCGCGTCGAAGAGGCTGCGACTGCATGGTTGGCCGCATGAAGCGATTTGTCCTCTGGTAACGAACAAGTCGAGCCACTTTTCCGCAGTTGACGCCTCTTGCCAACGGTGGCGCTGCGAGTGCTGTCTTCCCGCATTTGTCTTGTCGTCGTATACGGCGCTGTCTTTGCCGAACGTGGAGAACTACCGCGGTCGACAAACCACGGTTGAATGTTGTCGCTATCATCATCTTCGACAATGGGGCTCTGCGGTATACTGGTGCGCAGTTTATCCGACAGCGTCTCACCCTTGGCGATGTCTACCCGCAAGGTAGCGCGTTCTTGGGGAGGGTGGTGGCCCAGTCCATCACTGGTAACTCGTGAGGTGAACGCATCATGCACAACTTGCGCGCCACCCATGGTGTTGGTGCTGCTCTGCGCGGGATATGAGCGTGGAGCATCCTCGGCGGGTTGGGGTGAAGTCTGTTCAAAGCGCGGACTGTGGGCGGCGGCGCTTGCGTGATCGGCGCGAGCGGCATGGCCCACAAATGATTGTTCGTCATTATGATGTGCCGTTGATGCGTCATGTGTCGGGTCAGCTACAAAGTCAAATGTCGACGCATACAAACCATCAGACAGACCTTGCGAAACTGCGCTTGGCGTCGTATATTGACTGGCGTAGGCTTCGTATTCGTCGAGCAGATCGGGATATTCCGCAATCGGCAGCTCGGGCAGCGTGAACCCAGTGGCTTGCGTGCCAGTTCCGCTTCTGTCCGTATCGCCCGACTCGACTCTGTCTAGCTGTGGATGCGGCGCCAATGGCTCGAGCGGTGACTGTATGCTCGCTGCGTGGTTGCTATCAAAGCCGTCGGATGATGTGTCAGAATGACTAGACAGTTGTGGCAGTTCCAGCTGCACTAGTTGTGAAGAATTGGACGGCTTGCTGATCGCAGCGTCGTTGAGTGTTTGGTGACTGTTGTCAACGTCAACGTCGCATACTTCAATACTACCTGGCGGCGTCATGCGTTCATCCATGGCAGCTAGCGCAGTGTCGTCAAGTGTCAAGTCGAGAAACAGGTCTTTTGATTGTTCTTGAGCGCCATCTTCTTCGTAAAATGCAACGCGCTCCAGAACGGTCGGCTGATTTGGTTCGGAAACAATGACGGGAGATGTGCCGCCCGAAGCTACAGTCGGTTGTTCACGCGGTGGAGACAAGCTGGAATATGCACGTTCGACGGTGGGATTGGACGAGAACGAGTCTGGCGAACCCGGTATCAACTCGTCTGAGAAATTGTCCGAGTCGTCATCACTATCCTGCGACAATACGAAATCGGTCTCCGGTTGCGACGCGCTAGAATGTGACGCCGTCGAAGATTGTGGACGTTCGACTGCGTTAACTGCAGCGCGAGATGAGGACAAGGCGGCAGTAGACGCGGTGTTTGCAAACGGCGGCAAATCCGGAATTTGGGCGGTATTCGCCGATACTTGGTGTGGCAGATGATCGACTAGGGAACGCGAATTGGAGCGCAGGGTCGTCGGCTCATCAAAGGGCGAATTGGTACGAGCGCGCTTTTCGGTCTGAACGAGATCATTTGACGCAAACGGTATAGGGGGCGCGGGCGGGGTGGGGGGCGGATTTGAATAAGCAGGCAATTCAGCAGCGCTCTTCCTCGACGCAAAGGACCTAACGGACGACGAGGAGGAAAGCGGTTCGAGCAGGGGCGGGAGATCACGCGGTGTACGAACCGACGGCGTCGAGGTGGAGGCATAGGAAGCGGTGATCGAAGAGGAGGAAGAAATGGGCTCTGAATCGCGGGTGGGGAGGTACTTTTCGACGGGAAGCTTATCGACGCGATGGGTGGTATAAGCGCGGGGGGCGATAGAAACGGAATCCTGAGCGGGGTGATGGAGGGACTGTGGCGGGGAGCGGAATGTGACAGAAGAAACAGGTGTGGCGACTGCAGCGACGGTGTCGAGACGACGATCGGGAATGGGGCGGGTTGTGCGACGCGGCTTGGCAGTATATGCGAGTCGAGCGAGGGACATGGGCTCTGGTACGGGGTCGTTGGGGGCGGGCCATTGGCGTCGGGTGCGCGACGGAGGCTCGTCCGCAGTGGCGTCCATGGGCACGGGGAGCGAATCGGCGGCGTCGAATGGGTCGGAGATGCGACGATTGGCGGGAGCGTGTCGCGGTCGGTCGGGCATACGCGCCACTTCGGGCGCGGATCGATGCAGAGCGGGCGCGGGCGGAAAGGACATGGCGGGGTCGGATGGCGGCTCCATTACCTCCTCGAATAGACCGGGCGTTGGCAAGGGCGCTGAGCGGCTGGGCGCGGCACGGCGTGGCATCGTGGAAGTGTGTCGTTGGTTGGATTTTGATGTTTCGTCTGGTGTTGCACTGGAGCGCGACGCAGCAAAACTATCGCGGAAAGCGCGTGTTGTCACTGACGGCTGACGGTTGCGCATCCGATGCGTTTAAAAAAAATCACAATTTTATTGATATATATTCGTATGTGGACGATACGCGCGCGCGTTGCCGTGTCAAAAAAATTCACATCTCTCATATTTCACGCCGCAGTTGATTAGGCGCAGCAAGCGCGTCGTCCTCGTTCGATTCAGTCCCCTCCTGTCATGACCGCAAAGGGTAAACTCGACAGACTTTGTTTACGCGCAAGATCGTCCGGCAACCCATGTCATTCTGACCACAGTCCGCCCTCGCCCTCGCCTCAGCCCCCTCCCTCCTCCGGTCCCCACCTTTTGCGCAGATTCCTCACCGCCCTCGGTAACACCACTATCCTCCGCCCCTTGATTGGCAATTCCAATGCCATAACTGCAAACAGAGCTTGGTCCTATACCTTTCGACAGGGCAGAGATGCGACCGACTTGGACGCCATTCGACAACAGCTCAATGCCCGCCTCTATCATTCCACAGACCTCTTGCAGGCAGGCTCGTGGACAAGACTCCTCCTCGGCGATGATTACACTCCCACGATGTCCAGAAAACAGATTCACCTCTTGAAATTTACCGCTTCATATTGCGTTTGTTTGACCTGTCGTGTCAACGCCGCCAAAAGTGATCGTGCAATGGATGATTTGGACCAATTGTTGAACGACACAGAGCAAGCCACTGCAACCTATACCCCCGATCATCCTCAATCCAACACTGAGCACCACCCAAACCCTCCAAATACCGTTTCTGCCCACCCGCAAAACATTCAAACCGCCTTGCAGAAAGCAACACTTCAGAAATTACCCCACGAGGATGACTTCCAACTCATCGGCCAACGATTGGAATCGCACGAGCTGGAATTGGGAACTGTCAGCAAAATCGGTCCCAACAGTGCAAAAGTGACATTTTCCTCCTTTGCAAAACAGTTCTTCACCGGCAATAGATACTGCGGCCCCATTTCATCACAGGCAGTAATGGAGGTCGTTGCAGAAAGAGCAAAACAACATTACCGTCAACACAAGGGTAAAACAGAGCGCCGATTCTACGTCCACGGCTCGTTGAACAGATTCATGTTGGAAGGTACTTCGTTGGTTATATTTCCGCCCCTCAACAACAAAAAGCCAAAGGACATCGTGCCACATGGTGTCATATTCCGCCGACAGATGATGTCCATCGCTATTGGTCGGCTCGCATTGGAAGACAGTTTTGGTGCCTTTTTGCACACCGATAATTCCTTCTATATTGGATTCGGGCACGATCCATCAGGTGCCCAATCTATTCTTAGCGACGGTCACCTCGGCCAAGCGAGACATCTCGGCATCAACGAGCTGTGTATACATACAGACTTTAACGGCGGCCAGGTGGAGGCACAATTACTGTAGCGAATCCAAGCTTTAGACGTTTGTAAATAATCGCATATAGCACGCGGCGCGATATGATTCCTGTGCACCTTCTTTCCATAGTATCGTCAACGCCACAACAGAGCGGTAAGCATCAGCACTACCCAGACACTCTTGCTGAGAGTTGCGTGCGTGCTACACCGCCATTCTTTGTAGCGCATCAGCGCAATTACGTGTCTACGTATGTATATAGATAAAGATATATATATATATATATATTCATTACTCAAAGCTTTTGAGTCCATGGTTTGGATACAGTCAGCAGACTATCTTTTAAACGCGTATTCTTTCGCAGCAATCGCTGCCTTGTCATAGTTGAAGCAAGGGTTGGGTATAAACGTATGTCCATGAAAGGTAAATGACAATCTACACTGAGCAAACCACGATTTCCACGCTTGTGCTTCCGACTCGTCATCGGCCGAAGCTTGGTAAACCTGATCTGCAAACGCATCATTACTGACGACAACGGCATAGTGCTGACGCGCGAAATGACAAATATACGAATCGTCATAATCAGATTCGGGCGTAGTAATCAACGTCTGCGAGCCCTCGAGCGCTTTTATGGCGTTGTAAGCGGGGCCGTCCTCGGCGCTATATTTGGGCAGAGGGGGCTCGTTGAGGCGTGCTTCGGGAAGGAAGAGGACCGTTGGATGGCCGCGTGATAAAAAGTATTGCAGCGCTTCGGCTGATCCGCGAATCGAGAAGCGCTTCGATGCACCGTGACGCCAGGCGACATTTGAACCGTCCAATACGACGGGCATCTTTGTCAGACTGGTTGTGTTCTGCGAAGCTAGCGAAGGCTGCATGGGGTGCGCGGTCGCATATGATACATTCAGATCGGTCGCATCGTTCATTCGGTCGTCGATGTTGTCGTATGGTGGCCGCGCGCGGTTATTTCTCAAAGTTGGCGTGTTATGGGTGGGAGAGAGTTGGGGTGAATGTGCAGGCGAAGATCGAGTGAGTTGATGTAAACGAGCTGCTTTGGAAGAGGCGCCAATGCGCTGTAGGATTTGCTCGGTGTAGTTTGTAATGGAATCGGCGACAGATTGAGAAGAGGCGATGCCGCCGCGGCATGAGCGAAGAGTATCGTATAGATTTTGCACGACGCGCTTTATGCTTGACAGGGGCGAATCCGCAAATACACCAATCCATTTAGAGAGAATGAAGCGCAGCAGCTCGCTAGTTGTGGAATGGTCAGGCGGAAGGTAGTAAGAAACCATGTCGTCACCGAGGGAGAAGGCAATCTGCTTGCGTAGGAAAGGGAACAGTTCTTTACGCAGAATTGAGAGAGCTTGACGAGAGAGCGACTGTGGAGTTTGTCTCGCTGGCTGTGCAGATGACTCGGGGACGACAATCAGAGAGTCGGAGGATTGTGCAGCCGGACTTGATTGTATGTCAATGTCCATTTCAAAGTCCATTGCGGGGGATACATGTGATGTGAACGGCGCAAGGTGCAGATGGCGAGTGGAGGTGTGGTCGCGTCGAGGGGGCGGAAATCGCCGCACGCGATGATGAGTGGAGAAGGAAATAAGGAGCGAGAAATGTTTTGCTCATAAAAAATTTAGGCTGATCCATTTAATTGGTTGACTGATGAACCAATTCATTGCAGCTCGCGCCTGACATGTCAACGTATCGACGTTGATTGTTCTTCGCGTCTGTTGAGGTGAATCGACCAACCTCAACAGAGCGACAACATATAAAAGCGTCGCATCAGCTGCAACCCATTGCCTCCGCGCCATCGCAAAATGTCCTACCCCAATCTCGAAGAAAGCACACGCCCTCTCAAACGGCAGCGTTCGACGGCAGCGACCGACACCGACATGAGCTACGACAACGACGCCATGATGCTCGACGACGCGCGCATCATCAAGCTGCAACATCTGCCATTCGAGGCGGTGAAACTGATCATCCACCATCTGCGCACGCAGGACAAAGCGTTTATGGGCCGCCAAGCGAGCCAAGTCGAGGGTCCGGAGAGCGTGATACCGCGTGATTTGGAAGGCATTGTACCGCTACGCCAATTGTGTCGTTTGCTCCGCGACGCGATAGACGCGCATGTCGTGTCGCTCAATCTGTCCAACGACACATCGGAGCGCATCGGCGCCATGCTTAGCACGTGCATGCTGCGGTACACGCGGTTGACAAATCTGACGATCACGGACGCGGCGCTGGACGTGTCGCTACTGCCTTTGTGGGCCAAGTTTTTCAGCAGCAGTCAGGCGCGCATCCGGCATCTTACGTGCATTGCATGCGCGTGCGGAGAGCCGATGAGCGTGCTACTCGCGCAAGCGTGTAGCCACTCGCTGGAGACGATTTCGACGTCGTTGATGGGCATTCTGTCGGCGGTGACGACGCATTGCGGCAATGTGCACAGCGTCAAGTTGCTGATGTCGCAGGTGGATCTGGGGATATTGGCGCGATTGAGCAATCTGCGGTCGGTGCAGTTGTTCTATCCGCGCGGGATGAGCCAGCAGGACGCGGCGTATTTGGTGGCGTCGTTGCAGCGATGCCGTTTGGTGGCGAGCGTCGAGTTGGGGTTGTACCATGTGACGGAGAATATTTATTCGTTGTTGATGCATGTGCCCGGGTTGCGTAAGTTGTCATTGTTTGATTGCACGACGCAGCGCGGGGTGCATTGGATTGTCAAGTGCGAGCATTTGGAGGAGGTGCATTTGGAGTGGATGGACGAGTTGGTGTCGGCGGATGTGGAGACGATTGGGATGGGATTGGGATCGCGGTTGAGGAAAGTGGGAATCAGTAATTGTCGACTACTGACGGATGAAGCGTTGATGGCGTTGGCGAAACATTGTCCACGCATCGAATTGGAGGTGCAGTTTGAACGCGACCAATTTAAGGCGCAAACGTTGGCGCTATTCGGGGATCGAATTAGTTGGGGGTCGTGTGCCATGTAATGAAATAATTTCAAAGTTTTAAAAATGATTACAATTTTGGAAAGGTGAGCCACGCACCGTTGCACAGCGCACGCAATTTTTGTGAATTTATCGATGAAAATTGTACAGATGACTGTTTTGGGCCCAATTTTTCAGGCCCTGTTGCCGTGCAGCAAAGCGGCAAGCCATCACGCTTCAGCATGCGTGGCCTGGCCTGGCCATGCCTGACAATGTGATAACAGAGTTAAGCTCAACAGCGACTGCCTCTGTGCCGTACCCCAACAATAGACAACAACATTTCCCGTCCCACTACAGCCCAACCTTATTCGCACTACTACCCGACACAATTCATCATGCCGCGCGGCTCCGTCGACCTAACCGAAGAGACCATCAAGGAATTTCGCGAGGCTTTTTCTCTATTCGATAAAGACGGGTAAGTTGTCAACAATTCTTCATTCCACGCCACGCCCATTTTTCAAACGCATCTAACCGCCGCCCCGCCCAACCGCGCCCAATGCCCGTAGAGATGGAAGCATTTCCGTCGCCGAACTCGGTATCGTCATGCGTAACATGGGTCAAAACCCCACGGACAGCGAGCTTCAGCAAATGATATCAGAAGTTGATGCCGATGGAAACGGCCTCATCGACTTTGCCGAATTTGTCACCCTCATGGCCCGCAAGATGAACAACACCGACAAGGACGCCGAGATTCGTGAAGCTTTCAACGTCTTTGATAAAGACGGTTCCGGTAAGATTTCCAGTGATGAGCTGCGTCAGATCATGAAGTCGTTGGGAGAGGATTTAACAGATGAGGAAGTAAGTTTGATACCTGCTCCCCCATTGATTACTATTTGAGTCGTATGCAAAACATTTCTAACCTTATTGCGGCGCGTCACAGATCCAACAGATGATTCGTGAAGCTGATACCAACGGCGACGGGGAAATCGGTAAGCGCTTTTCATTGAAACAGTTGTACAACTCGTTGAATCGGCAACCAAATACTAATCGTGCTTTTGGCGTTTGGTGACCTTTCCATTACAGATTATGAGGAGTTTGTTCGTATGCTGTCCTAACTGCGCTCGTTGTATAGCTTAAAATGGTGCCCCAGTCCCATGCAAGCAAGCATTGCTGTGACGACCTGCGTCCAACTGTGTCGTTCATTGCGATCTTATCCCTTGTGAAGCTTTGAGATCGTAATGTTGTAAAGTCCGGTCAAAACAATTGCGTCCTACTCGTGTGTGCTCGTAGTGTTGAGAGTTGTTGGCGTGCGCACTGTGCTGCGCAAAACAATTTTTCTAAATTCCACAGCGCCTTGCTGGAACTCGTTTTCAAATCACGTCAATTTGTCACCGCATTTGTAGACTACAAATTGGAGTCAAACTCGTTTCGACTTACCGACGCGTCACCGACTCATCGCAACGTCCGTGACGTTCAACGCTGTGAACGAACATGTCATTCTTACAGAAGCATGAAACTTCGTAATGTGACTCTTCCAACACTGGCTCTCCTCACCATTCTCACTCTGGTCGCGCGTGTTTCAAGCCAAACGCCAGCGCAGCAACGCTCAAATCCAAATCCTTCATTCACCATCAACCCAACATCCTCACACCATCCAGTCGCTTCGCAACAGCCTCGCCGCCTCACAAATCAGCCAATCGCGCCCTCACCCTCCGATGACTCACATGCCCATCATGCCGAGCACACCGAGCACCGTCGCGAGCCTTCGACTGTCTCACCTACTCCAATAGAATCCCCGTCTACGCCGACGCCAGATACCTCCATCTCCGCTCAAATATCGCACGATGCCCCGACCGACGACGTGTCAATTCCCGACCAACCCGTTGTAGTACATTCGGATCAGCAAAATCGCCCAACTGATCCATCTCACAATGCAGCACACCCCACTCCATCACTACCTCATGCAAGACAAACACAATTATTGCCATCACCAAATGCTGTGGATGAAGAACAAGTCTTCGTTCCACTCAAGGAATGGAAGCAGAAGAAACTAGAGGATATTGAATCTCGCATACGCAACACAGAGACAAAGCAAGCTATGGAAAGCACTCAGCTTCGACGTCGAAATCACTCTCTCGGCCATACAACGCGTCACACAAATTCGATTGCTCAAAAGTCTGGAAACAGACGCCTCCCATTTTTGATTCGTCCTCACAATGTCTGCCCACTCCCATCTCTCATTCAAAATACAAGCGAGATCCAGAATTTCACCCGCAGTGCTGCAAACCTGGATGCATCGCAAAACGTCGATCCTCCAGTTAGTGATGAAGTGCACCGAACCGACCCCGTAGAAAACCATCGACGATCAGATAATGCACAAGCTCGTGCATCCATAGATGATGAGTCTTCAAATCTACCGGTCGCCTATGACGATGCTGAAAATACTGATGGACTTCCAGTCGCACATTCTGAACACGCTACGGTTCCCGATAAATATGTCGAACCGCACATAGACATAGTACAACCGCTCGTCGTAGGAACACAAACCGATGGTATTGCGAATGATGCCCAACACAGAACGATTGCAACCATTTCCGGTTCTCTGACTGCCGAGCTGGATGCATCTAAATTGCCAGAATCAGTCGTCAACTCTTTCGGATCTCGTTTAAATCCTATTGTCGGTGAAATTGTGAAAACAATTCGAGATGCTTCAAATGTACTATCATCGGCTCCACTTGGGGCTGTCAAGGATACCTTGAACAAAGAAGCGACCATCGTAAACAGGTCCGTATCGCCAGGCGGTGCTGGCGCACAGGTTCCATTTGCTACTAGTCTGATTAAGAATACCACTGAGAAGCTATCATCTAGTACCTCTGTGAAATCTAAGCAACTTGGAGATGATAAATCTGATAAGGATAGAAAGGCTGAACAGCAAGAATCAGCTCGTTCAGACTCCAAGCAAATTTCCGACGTTTTCGAGCAATCGGAGTTTACTCGAGTGAAGGGCAAACCGTTCAATTTCGCTTCAGCTGACGCTGGTGCACGAATTCTATCCGTTTCAAACGGTGTAGTTGGGGCAAAAAATGTCATCTCAGGCAGCATTGACAAGTACATGCTTGCGCCCTGTGCTGGTGAGGGTGTCGGAGGATCACGATGGATCGATTTGGAGCTTTCGGAGGATGTGATTTTGCAAAGTTTTGAGACAGCAAACTTTGAGTTTTATTCTTCTTCAGCACGACGTGTCGTGGTGCTCGGATCTAACGTGTATCCTCCCAAAGTGTGGAACATTCTAGGCATATATGAATTTGCCAACGTGAGAACGTTGCAGCGTTTCGACCTTGAGAAGAAGGGTGTCACCACACGGTATCTCAGAGTTATGTATGCAGGCAAGCAGGGAAATGAGTTTTACTGCCCGATATCGACGATTCGTGTATACGGCAAGAATTTACTTTCGGATTGGAAGGATGCTCTAGACCCTCTTTCAGAATCGAAGGACGCCAAGCTGGTCAGTGGTACAACGGATGCAAGCGGTCACGATGCACCGAGTAAATCGTCAGTTGGGTTGCAAACCAAGCAAGAGAATGGCGAGCGACAAACGGATGAATGCGCGGAATGCTGTGGAGTCGAATGCGACACTGCAGATAGCGATCACGGAGCAGACGGAAAGGGCGAAAATAGCGCCGCATGTACGGAGGACTCTGAAGGGACATGCGAGGATGATGGGTGTCAAGAAGGCTGTGCAGTAATGAAAGCCTCAGAGTCATCGGAGGTATCCGTGCCAGATGCGACTACAGACGGTACGAGTACAGAAGATACAAATGAGACGAGACTGGACGGCGACGCACAGACGGGCGCCAGATCCGATGCGAGATCTACGAAGGATGAAGAAGAGTCTGCAGATTCTGATCGGGACGCGGAAGCAATTTCAGACGATGATCGTATTCTACTGGAAGCCATGCGTGCGGACGCACTCTCAGCAGTGTCCGACAATGACAATATATTTCGCAAAGTGACGCGCATGATACGACTACTCGAGTTGAATCAGAGTCTGACGAATCAGTACATCGACACGCATCTGGCGCGTTTTGCGGTGGCACTGTCCAGCGCTCGGAACGAGGCTGGGCGGGCGGGGGAGGCGGCGCTGATGTCGCAGACGGGTGTGGCGCGTCTCGGGGCGGAATTGGAGCGCGCGATTGTGCGTCTAGAAAGAGCGGCGCTGCGACGGGACATTTTGCTATGCGTACTAACGATATTAATTGCGTTTGTGATCGGCATTCACTGGGTGTTGTGGGGCGCTGTAACAGGCGGTCGATTATTGGGCGATCGAGTGACGACGGACATCAACGACATGGTGCATCCCGTTGTGAGGGACACGATCGAGGAGGGGCGCGCAGTGGGGGCGCAGGTGTCGATAGCATCGAATGGGACGGATGAATCGAGAAGATCGGAGAAGAGTGACGATGGGATGGAATGGACGGAGAGTTTTGGGCGTCGACGAAAGAAGAAGGGACGGGAGCGTGGGCGGGTAGGTGGTGGTAGCGGCGGCGGCGGTGGGCGTAAGGTTCGATCGCAATCGAGCACGGAGCTGTTGGCGGCGTCGGCAGCGGGTCGTGGAAGGTCGCGGAATGCGTTTCAAGCTTTGTATGAACGATAATGGGACGGTGACAATTCAGCTTTTGAAAGGTACTTGGAACGGTAAAGTGGAAACATGTGTTTTATAATTTAGCAGCGTCCAACTTGGAGTGCGTGGAATTGAATGGCGTCGCAACGTCCAGAAACCACAATCTTCTTGAGACGCATCTTTGTTCTTGTTACTGATTGCCATGCAGCCGCAGTTGCGTGCCACGACCATCAGTTAATCCAGCAGATCACTTTCATCAAACGAAATCGTCAGCGCAAAGTCATTTTCTGCCGGAGCCGCCATCGCTTCACTCTGTGCCATCGGTCGCTGCTGCTGCTGTTGTTGTTGTTGTTGTGCCATCGTCATGGGTCGCGTCACTAAGACGTGTGCATTCAATGCACCCGCCGCCACCGCTGCATTCACTTGTTGACCATGCAACCCTGCATTGGCTGCCATGGCACCCGGTCTGGCCAACAGTTGTTGCAACAGGTCGCCAGAGAATCTAGCCACATTCTGCGTCGGCGGCAATGAGCCGCTGGGCAGTACCGGCGCTACCGGCGCAGGCATCGGCGGCGCCTTGGTCGCCGCACCGGGACTCAATCCGCCGCCCGGCAAGAAATTCAACATATTGTTGCCATTGTTATGTACAGCGGCGGCGCCTTGCATTGCACTCACAACGCCCAGATTCTGCAATGAATGCATGTCGTGCAAGTTTTGCAACACGTTTTGAGCGCTGCCCGTTTGCGCAGCAATGGGCGCGGCGTTTACAGGAACCGCTTGAGCCATTTGCATCAGCGCCATGCGCTGACTCGTCGTCATAGCTGCTGTACTCGCTTGATTCGATACCGCAGCAAGCGCGGCACTGTAGAAGCCTTGTGACGCTGCACTCACATTGCCATGCTCGCCCCTCTTCACAAATGCACCGGGAGACACTCCTACCTCCACATTGGACGCTACTGCCTCGTTTTGCATAGCTTCCACTTGCCGCAGTTGCAATCCAATGTCCGCCTTTCCATGAACTTCTCTCTCGTCTTTTCGCGCTTGCACCCTCACTTGCTGCCGCCCATTACTCTTGTGTCCCGGCGTGAGCCGTACCTGACCACTGTGTACATTGCTACCGCTCTGCTTCACTCGAGTTTGCGGTGAAATTCCGCGCATACCTTGTCGACTCATTTGACTCGCCAGTTGCTCACCAGCCAGCAGTGGCCCCTTACTCATGTCCGGTACAACTGTTCTCGCCAAATTGGCGCCGTCATCGCGCGCGCGTTGCTGATGAGCCCCCTGCGCAGCAACCTGTGCCATGACTTGCTGAATACCAAACGGTGCTCCAATCCCTGTGCCAGCTCGTATTCCTTTCATTCGATTCGCCATATTGGGCCCATTCGCAGCCGCCGCCATGAGCACTGGATCGTACCCTGGAGGTGTAACTGCATTTGCGCGATGCATCCCCATACGATCCGATCCTCTCGAGCTAGTCTGTCCGGGTGACTGACTCTTGGTGGGCAAGCTCGCACGTGCAACTGATGAAGTTGGGCTCGCCGCCACACTCGGATGCGATCTGGCCTTCATCACGCGCGATCCATTACGCGCAGCAAGCTGAGCAGCTGTGTTCATCCCTGCTACTTGTCCAGCGACAACACCACGCGCAGCTGCTGCAGTCGCATAATTGCTCGCGTTCACAGGCCGATATGCCTTTTTCTGCGGAGCTGACACACTCGGAAAGTTGGCCGCTGCAGCCGCTGATGCATTGGCCGCACCCGATGCGGCCACAGTACTCGCAGAAATTTGAGCCGCATTGCGGTTGGCCGCTAATCTCTGAGCTTCTATCGCGCTAGTCACGAGCTTGGTGTTGGGTGTCAAGCTTGGAGACATCCTACCTGCTACCTTTCTCTGCGCCGCAACAGTTGTTTTGGCTTGAATTGGTGCGCTGGTTGGCACATTTGAATTGGTCACAGGACGCTGTTTAGTTGGACGTTGCTTCTTCGCCACTTGATTTGAATTTCCAGTACTTGTTGTAGGACCTGCTACTTTCTTAGCTCGCGGACCCACCGAATTAAATCTCTGTGCTGTGCCATTAGCAGCAGGACGATTCTTAGCAGGCAAATCTGATGCAGTGTTTGCGAGAGGTATCTTGATCGTGCTTGCACTTCGCGGATCGGTTTCAAATGTTCCCACAGGCGCGACAAAACTTTGGCCATGAAAAATCGCACCAGATTTTGCCAATGGAGGCGGTGGAATATCCATCAAATTGAGACTAGAGTTTGTCAATTCCTTTGATGAATGTCCACGCAACCATAGCAACGATGCGGCTAGAGATGGTACTGGAGTGTGCGCATTGGTCGCTTTGTCCGATTCCGTTCGCGATTTGGCGGTCCCGACTTGCACAGCACTTTGCGTGGGCGAATCGCGCGGCGAATTAAACTTGCGCTTTGGCGCACGCGGCAGCGCGACAGGCATTGATATTTGCATGAGCCTCGCCCATGGGACTTTGCAGCCCCACGCGGCAGCATCATTGTAGATACGCAGTTCATGTTTTGCAGAATCTGGTAGAGAAGACGACGGGTGCATACCCATAGTGGCGGCGGCTGAAAGGGCCTTTCTTTCAATATTTACATTTTTCTTACGCTGACTGCAAGTTTCAGATGGCGGCGGCAGAGCCACACGACGGCGCTTATTGGAGGAGCCTCGCGGGACGTAGCACGGCGCCAACGAGGTAAGCGAGCTGTGCCAGTCGTCTTCTTCTTCGGCGAGATGCGGCGGCATGTGCAGTTTAGGCAGATTGGGCGATTGCGGATGCGCATTATCGGATGGTGCAGGCTGAGCGGGGTCAAGTTTGGCGAGCTGTGTCTTGTGCGAAATGTACGGCGAGGTGAGGAGTTGGGCGTCGGATGGATGCAATTTGTCGAGGTGCGCCGAACGCTTGTCGGAATGCGCTGCGCATAATGCCATGTGGTGCAGGAATCTGGAGAGTAGCACGGGTCTCATGCAGGTTGAACACTGGAGGAGATTGGAGTCGAATGGGCGCGACTGAGACGAGGTGCGAAATGCGGTGGGCCGAGCGGTGTGCACCTGGAATATGTCGGCCATTGTTGCGTCGACACCAACGGAACCGGCGGCTCTGGAGAGAGCGAGTTGCGTTTTTGTGCAGTCATGCTCGGCTACCTGGTGGGTGAGCGACTGGTGAAATGCGTCGAGTACGGTAGCGGTGGACGGAGCGGCCCAGTCGGAAGAGGACTGGAACACGGAACGACGCTGCGGTGGCGAGGGCGAATGCTTTCTGCGACGAATTCGCAACGGGCGCAGGTCGTCTGCAGACAGGGCTTTGGGGACGTGTCGAATGAGTGTGGAAAGGTCGAGTGAGTCGTCTGCTGTTGCCATTTTTTTCTTCGAGGCAGGCGCGTGCACGGGCGAGCGGGCGGACAAGGTCAGGGTCGGTAGCAACTGCGCACAGTGACGAATTGGTGCCAACGCCAGCGGCATTTGTTGTGAATATATTTGAAAAATTTTCAGAAACTTTTGGGGATTGATTTGATCGGATCCATGACGCGCTCACCTTCACGATGCGATGTAACAAGTTGTTGGTTGAGTTTCGTTGTCAACATGCAATAAGTTGGCGGTACAAAATGAAGCAGGCGATGAAAAAACACGTGATGGAGACGGGAGCAAATTGGATGGGCCAGCGCTGCAGCAGGAGTTAAGACGTTTAAGACGGGTGCTGTGAGTGTTGCGCCGCTCGATGGGCGGCGCGCCGTAATTCCACCAGCCACCGACAGCAATGTGAGCCAACAACAACGGAGCGGGGGACTGCTGAGCAGTGTAGCGTAGTGGCGCTCTGCGCAGCGCTGCGCTGTGCTGTGCTACGCTCAGCAGACCAGCGCTGCGCTGCGCAGCTTTGCTCTGCTCTGCTCTGCCCTGCCGTAATGTGAGCAGGTCTTACGATCACATACGAGTCACAGGTACTTTAGGTTACCTGTTACATTTTCCCGTTATGACAATTGCACGCAGCCTGCGCCGCCCAGTATCATATCGCTAATGTACCACTCAGTTGAGTTCAGCTCATCTCAGCTCAGTGTTACTTCAACTCCATGTATCTACGCGCATCTTGTGACAATGATTTTAATGTGGAAAACGTCGTCTGCGTATTTCCGTGCCTCTCTACAGAAAATCTATTTTTGAATAGAACGGAACAGATGTTAGTCTACTTGCTCAAGGGAAACATCCCGCCAAACCCCAGAGTGTTTGAATCAAAATTCTATTCTCTAGATCGCCCGCCCGCTGTCCATAGAATAATTTCACGTCCCCAAACCTAAATGTCGGTGTGCAAACTTATTTCAAACCCAAGCCACACCACAGCGCATCCATCAGCCCGCACTGCAACCACCCCCAGTCATCCACTCTCAATTTCTCACAACCCACTCACCATGACTATTCTGCAGGACATGTCCCTTCTCGCTTCCAGAGACGGCGAATCCCGTCGAAACAGGTCCCAGTCCAAAGCAGACTCCACTGCTGATAACCAAGTTTCAGATCGTTTAATGGACAGACGCGCCGACGATTCCCAAGTCATCGGCTATATCGATGCTCCCGTCGTTTCCTCAGACGATCGCTTCGACCCGTCCGCATTGTGTGACACCAACAGCAACTACTTGCGCGACACCCCAGATTCGCTCGCTGTTGAAACGTTTGCAACCGCCATTGATGAAATTATCGGCGGAAGGAAAACATCTACAAGAGCACGATCGAGGACAAGGGCCGAGCGTGCCGTCCTCTGCGAGAAATGCGGTGCATCTTTTGCGAGCGTGGGCAATCTAAATAGGCACCGTCGCGTTTCGCATCAAGGAGTACGTGTATTTTGCGAATTCAAAGCGTGCAAACAGGTATGAGTATTGCGATTTCATTTTCCAATTTGGTGCTCGCCTTTGTTCAACTCTAACAATTTGGATTGGCATGGCATGGCTTGCCGTTCGCTTCGTCTCGATTAGTCTTTCAGTCAGGCTGCAGATTTGTCTAGGCATCGCCGAAGGGTTCATCTGTGTAAGTTTGCACCAGAGCGGTCTGGTGAAGAAAGCAAACGCAGCTAGTTGATCGCTACGGTAGCACGGTGGTGAAATGATTTAAGGGTTTCGCCAGAAGAAAATGTCGAATTTAAGCAAGGAGGCTGTGTTCAAGTAGGCATGGAATGTCGAATTTATCTTTAGTAAAGTGCTTAATAGTACACGAGTACCTTATCCAAAGTCTTGGGACATGGTGTGTGTGAATAGCAGATATATCGAAGGAAGCAGGTGGTTGGGGTAAAAGGAAACAAGGAAGAGCGTGTTTCCTGCGACAAACAAAGAGCGTCGTCGTATAGACAGGTGTATGGGTGTGGACAGTGACATGGGAAGATCGGTGGAGCGGAAGAGAACATGTGAGTGATTGGGGCGAGTGGCGCGAGAATTGAAATCAGGTGCTGAATTGCGGACAACAAGTAGTAGCAAGTTGAAAGTGCAGTGCAGGTGTCGACAATTCAATATTCTAAGGAGCAGAGTGTGGAGTAGGTGGAAAGCGCAAATGCGCAGCGATTTTTTACAAGGGAGACGTTGAAGCTTGAGCTCACGCTCGCTGGACAGCAAACGAGCTGGACCGCGACGCACCGTGACTTACTACTGATCAAAGTATTATCTGTAATATATATATTGTATATACGTGATCCAACCTAATTTGTGGAATGGATGCAACTACTCTCTCCGATTTGTAATTCTAAATTCGTTTCTATCCAGCTCTCAACCCTCCGATCTCGAGCATGGTTTTGATCCAATCGTATGGCTCCAAAGACACGTGTCAACAGCCCAATGGACGCCGATAAACGACAGCATGTCCAATGGCAATGCGCATCCGATCTGCTGGATGGCCCGCTCAATGTGTTGCCATCGATGCCCTGCCAACTCTTGTATCTCGCTTCCGTCTCGCAGACAGCACGATCGATCTACCTCAGCCGAGACCACATCTAACCGGCAAGTCGCACGCAAATCCCCACGTTCGCTCGCTCACTCGCTCGCTCACTCGCCCGACCGCCCCTCGCGATTTTCACACCACCGCCGCATTCGCACTCGTACGTTACCTACCATTCACGCACCCCACCCTCTCATTGCTCCGATCACTAACCGCACACAAGAACAGCCACAGAGCAATCAATCATGTCGTTCGCACTCCCCAAGCTGCCCTACGAGTATGACGCCCTCGAGCCATATGTGGACTCCACCACTATGAACATTCACCACACCAAGCACCACCAGACTTACGTCACCAACATCAACAAGGTCCTGGACGGCCCACATGGCTCCGCGCTGAAGGGTCTCAGTCTCGCCGCCGTTCAGTCCAACATTCCATCTCTGCCCGCTGAAATTCGCACCCCTGTTATCAACTCGGGCGGTGGACACTACAATCACGCAATGTTTTGGACGTTGATGGGTCGCCCTGGATCTTGTAATGTAGCCCCCGTTGGCTCAATCAAGGCCAAGATTGAGGCTGACTTTGGCTCATTTGAAGAGATGAAGAGTCAATTCAACAGTGCCGCTGCTGCCCGATTTGGATCCGGATGGGCGTGGTTGTCGGTAGATGCTGATGGAAAGCTCTTCATTTCTTCAACGGCCAATCAGGAGAATCCACTCATGGCTGGTGTTGTCGATAAGCCTGGCGCACCTGTGCTTGGACTCGATGTCTGGGAACACGCCTATTACCTCAAGTATCAAAACCGCCGTCCGGAATATATTGCCGCCTTCTGGAATGTCGTTAACTGGGACCAGGTTGCTGTCAACTATGACAGTGTGTGCGCTGGCAACACTGCTGTCTTCGAAACTCCTTTGGCATAAACTTATGGTTATGTCATGCGTAAACCACACTCGACTTAGATTGCAATGTAAAAGCATTCCTCTTGATTGAACTCTGAAACGGTCATGGGCGAATTTTATTGATCGCTTGCCCATCTCAAGCCGATTGCTCTGAAGACAGCAATCTCTTGCGATAACAACGCTTGCTCACTTAAATTGTCGCAACACGGCCGCTCAGGTGTGTAAAAATGCTAAACTGCTACTGGGAACACCAAATGCAAGGTGCACTTGCGTTGGCGTAGTGGTTTTGGCAGCCAGTCCAGCGCAGACGGTGCAGGCAAGCTTGCCAACGAAGAACTGCCTCAACGCGATTGAGGTGATATTAAACAACAAACAATGGTTTTACGATGGCCACATACATATAGATTGATATATCCATAGCAAGCATTCGGCAGCAATTGTACCTTCACGGGCAGTTTATTTTTGTAGACAAGTCTCAACTTGGAGCGAAGCAGGCAGCGTGACGTACTGTTACTTTTTGATTTCGAAAACCATGAGAAGAGCGCAGTAACTGTGAGTGTAGCATGATCTATTCCTGGCGGTGAGTCGAACACATATGTCCTGTTACAGTGCACCAATACTCGTGAGAATCGCGACGCTGTTCGCTTGCTAGACGGGGAATGATGGCGTGTGACAATTACTGAATGGGGTACGCTGTCCGAGTGAGGGTAAGACGTGGGAGTGAGAAAAAATTACACGGCTTGGAGTTGACGGGCGAGCTACTGCGCGCTCAGCAACGCCGCGTTTATGGCGTCAAGCGGAATGGAAAGGAGGAGTCGTTGTGCGGTGTGTTCCTGCGCAGTCACACGCAATAATTATATACGGTTTGGAATTCAATCTGTCCAACTGCAGAAATTGAATCCAACCCATGACGTTAGCATTTGGAAATGCTTGTTGCTCGCCAACTTGAACAAACGCCTTTGTTGTCTCGGGAGCTCAGCGAGTCGCTGTGTCGAGTCTAGTTCCCAAAAGGGACAATCCGCTTGATACATCTTGTTGTACTTGACATACTTGCTTAGGGAATTCCATTGCAGCACATGTTACTAAGCCACGTTTTGTAAAGGGTACGTTACACCATCTTCCAGCTGTAAATAGAGCACTAGAACTGTACTCGCCTTCTTCGTTGCCAAACATCACTTTTCATAGACCGACCTGCATCATCACAGCAGCTATTCTGCTTCATGACTTGCGTGACAACAACAATCCTCTTGAGACCTGTCCGCAACCCAGGCCTCTCTCATCCTGCTAGTTGTGTAAAATCCAGTCATTCTACCAGCCGACCAAATCCAACTCCGTTACTCATATGCGTCCTCTTCCTCCGAACCGCCACCGCTACCCTTCTGAGCCAGAGCAAAGTACGCCTTGTACTCCTCCTCTGTCATGTGCTGCTCTGCCATTTCATCAGAAACTTCAGACAGTTTGTATTTCTTCCCAGCCACTGAAACCATCACATCGTCATTACCAGAATCATCAATTTTCTCGCTCGATCCTGTTGTAGTTGCCTTTTTGGCCCTACTCGCCGTCTTGGCCGCTTTGACTTTGCCATTAGTAGCTGCGTCCCCTCCACCTCCGCCGATCTCCTGCAGATATCGCTCATAATACATTTTCTCATCCTCCTCAGCGAAGAAACTAGCAGCAGTACCAGTCTTGGAGTTGAGCACGTTTTGTCCACCCTGCTCGTCAACCCAATCATCCTCAGCATCGTCGCCGTTAGATGTCTCCTTAAACCATGACGGTTTCTCTGGGATGAACGCATCGTCCACTTGCTCTTTCGGACTCAGTCTATCAATTCCAGGAATTGGATCAGCAGCTTCAGGTTTAGGATTGAGCTGCGCTGCTTGCTCATTGGTAAGGCCTTCTTCATCCACAGCTTCGCCATGGATGCCCACTGTTTCTGGAACGATTTCGCCCCACGTTTCTTCGTCGGCGCCATGCAGCGGGTGTGGAGGGATGTCCATCTTGGAGCATTCAGCAGCTCTCGTTCGCAGTTCGCGCAGTTCATCATCTAGCTTTTGACGAATGCGCTCAGTTTCCTTAATCTGTTCACTATTGTCTTCTTCTTCAATGATTCCACCGCAGGGGAAGGGTCTTCGATCCGGTCGGACGCCCATTTTAGTACATTGAAACTCGTTGGTGTCAGTCATTTCAGAGAGAATTTCAAGCAGCGCATATTCTGTACGACATCGATTACATTTGTACTTTTGTTGCGCCAGTTCGTTGCTTCGCTTAGCTTCTACTTCTTTAGAAATGACGTGGACGCGATACGAGAATGCATCGACGACTTCCGACAGCGGGACATACCAGAACTCGGTATTAACAGTACGAGAAGGCCTGCGATCATCTTTGAAGTTGATGCGCTTCTGCTGACGCTTTTCGTTTTGCATAAGTCGGGCCTGCACCATTCGAATGAGAATTTGTCGCAGTTCTTTAGGTTGCATCTTCAAGCGTCGAGCCAAGTCATGATGTGCACAGTAATTATTTGATCGCAGAACGGCATCCATTATGACGACAAAGTCTGGTGTATGAAAGGCTCGTACGACCATTCTCGCAAACTCGACAACTTCTCGCGGTACTTCAGCCATTGTAGCCAACGGATGACAATCTTACGATTGAACGATGAGCGGATTAATTTGCATTGCGCTGTTCAACTAGCAGCGCTTACTTAAAACGCAACGCTGGAGCGAGCGGTGAGTCGAGTTGAGGACGAGTTGCGTCGAGAATTGAATGAGTGCGCTGGACACCATTGCCGATAACAACAAGTAGCCCGGCTACCTGCCATCAAATACAGGAAAACCTGAAAAAAAAGAAAAAATTTTAACAGGTACACGTGGACATCTGTATTTAGGTCTACACTTGAACGCCGTCGTCGGGCATTCTGGCATTTTTTCGTTTAAAAATTGCAAATATTTTTGGCGAATCATACTCGAAATAGCGCAGTACTCCGCGCGTTGACCAATCCCTCGAAAGTCTGTCATCTCCTCTTCGATCCTCCTCGTCGGCGAATCAGTCCAGCTTGGTCAGTCGCGAAACCCCTCTCTATACTCGAAATGGCTGTGAAGAAAAAGAACGCAGCCAATGTCATGCGCGAATTGAAGGTGCACAAGCTTGTGCTCAACATCTGTGTCGGAGAATCTGGCGATCGATTGACTCGTGCCGGTCGTGTGTTGGAGCAGCTGACTGGTCAGACGCCCATCTTCTCCAAATCGCGACTAACTATCCGAACCTTTGGTATTCGCAGAAACGAAAAAATCGCCACCCATGTAACTATCCGCGGACCTAAGGCCGAGGAGATCTTGGAGCGGGGGCTCAAGGTGAAGGAGTTTGAGCTCAAGGAGCGCAACTTTAGTGCAGGAAGCGCCAGTGGTGGCGGTGCAGGAGGCTTTGGTTTTGGTATCAACGAGCATATCGATCTCGGCCTCAAATATGATCCTACTACCGGTATCTATGGTATGGACTTTTACGTTGTGCTCAAGCGCGCTGGTGACCGCGTTTCAAAGCGCCGCCGAGCCCCTTCAAGAATTGGAAAGTTCCAGACTGTCTCCAAGACTGATGCGATTAACTGGTTCCAAACCAAGTACGAAGGTCTAGTGTTATAAGTCATTGCTCAGTAAACTTTCAGAGGCGGTGCATATCAAATTGCAACCACGCATCTTTTTGAAGGTTGCGTGTGTTTTAGCAACCACTTTATGTAGAGCGTCTTCTAGAGGAAATTGAGAGTACATATGGAGATGTCTTTCGACAGTTCATGCTCCCTGTAAACATTGCTTGCCATTTCAATCATTTACTCGTCCCGGTTCGATTACTTTCTCTTACGCGTCGCTACAGGTCGGAGAGCCTGTTGCAGATGTCGCCACATTTCATCCCTACCAAGGCGAGTGGACGATGAGGTCAGAATGATGGGTGTTTGCGGGGAACAGCCGTTACGTATAAGAGCACTCCTGGTCTTGTCCAGAATTGATTGCTTCACTTTTTGCTTGTCCAGTTTGTCCATCTTGGTCAGCACAATGACGTATTCCCCTCGCCTGAATCCCGATTCGGACATTAGCTGCATTAAACTTTCGTCGTCCACTTGCGCTCCGTGTCGACCATCCACCAAATGGAATACTAACCGAAGACTATTGCGACCTGTCAGGTACTGCACCATGAATCGCGTCCACTCTTGTTGAACATGTCGTGGAACTTTTGCATACCCAACACCTGGGAGATCAACGAGATAGAATTGCGATTCTTTGTCATTTCCATTGACCAAAAAGTAGTTGAACTGCTGTGTCTTGCCCGGCCTACCACTGACGTATGCTAGCGCTTTTCTATTACACAGCATGTTTACCAAAGAGCTCTTTCCAACATTAGATCTTCCCACAAATGCCACCTCACTTCCTAATGGTTCAGGCAAAGTATCCATAGAGACAGCACCTGTGACAAACTCAACCTGACGCACAGCAGCATTCGCAAGAAATTCAAATGTTTCATTGTTTGACTCTACGCCGCAACTCCTCATCAGGTCCAGAACAGCAAATACTCCTTCAAGATATCTTTTCTTACCAAGCAAACGGATAGCGTTGTTGTATTCAGACACAGGGACTGCAGCCATTTTGCCATGGGAAGACAAATGTTGTACGGCATTTAAACATCGCTTCGTTCGTGTAGTATCTCCAGCAGCGAGGAAAGCTATCATCATTGAGAGCATAGCACTTACTTTTCGTGCTGGATTTGGATCCTCAGATGCCAAACCAACAGCTTGTTCAGGTGGCTGGGTATCACCCATAACATCATCGAAAATATCAGTCGAGTCCAGTTGGCGTTGATTTCGTTTCTTGCAATCACGAAGAACAGCACGAATGACGCTGGAGGCTAAAGGGAAATCGGCTGAAATCTCGTCTGGACGCTCTGATCGTGCCTTCATTCGTAGTCTATAAGCGTGTGTAGCAAGATCGGTGCGCCCAGCCTTTAACAAAGCTCTAATACCGGTTTGATAGACACTCATATCTGGACGAATTTGGGCGGTGCCCCATTCACCAATGCCGTTCTCTGTCTCTTCGATCGTTGTTACCAGTTTACGCACAGCGCCTTTAGCCGCTTTGGATTTCACAAAAGCCAATAAAGTTTCTTGGGAAGGCGTTTGCTCCTGGTGAGGCGGGAGGTTTTTGGCCTGCGCGGGTGTTGCGCTACACAACATTTGTAGGGGCGTATATTGCTGCAGTAGAGAGCGGGTTGGGAGTAGGACGTAAGGTGAGTTGCGCGAGGTCCGCAATGATAATATGCGGCGGCTGTAGAGGACGTTGGTCGATACCACGAAGCCTTGCGTAAAGGCTTGAGGTCTGATTCGTTTGGTCATTTTGATGCAGTTGTTGAGACGGGACGTCATCTTGTTGGGAATTGAGGCGTGTCTCGGCGATGAAGAACTATGGCAGATCAATTCGCATATTTGTTCTTAATTAAAATTTCAGAGTCGGCCAAATCGTTTAGTGTCGTCGCTTGCGACTGCGACAGTCACTATACTACTTTCTTCAAAAAGATGTCTACAACTGCACCCGCTTGTGGTGGAAGCTGTGCCGAATTGACGAGCAAGGAGAGCACTTCGTGTGCAGCGTAGGGATGATAAAACACAGTTCTCGACTCCAATGCGCGCATACCTCGAATGGCACAGCTGAGCGCAAGAGGTAGACTACTAAGACTTGCTTGTATATAATCCACTTCGGCATTTGCTCCGTCTGAATATGTGGGAACCAATATTACTCGACCATCTAACAAGCGTACCTGTAGAGCAACTTGAACAGTGCTGTCCTCCTCAGCTTGTTGCTCGCTATCAATTGCACTGAACTTGCCGTTCACAGCGAGAATGTACCCATCGCCTTGCAGGTCTACTACAGCATCATCAGATGCAAGTGTTTGAAAAAACTGATCGGCAGTGTCTAGATTCGCAGTGCCCAGTACATCTGTAGCACAGTCTTCAAGTGTGGAAAACATCTCATTGAATTTGGCTTGATCCATTGGAAATGGTAGAGCCTTATCAAGAAGACATTGTTCAAGCCTTTTAGTGAGACTGTTGAAATCAAGTTGCATCGCTGTAAGACGCGCTGTCTTGCCTAAAATCGAACCATACGTACGCGAGACCTCCTCAAGTAGCTCACCAGTTAATGGGTCCACCTTTTTCTTCTCCGCCACCGCAGTTCGTACAGTTGCGAGCCAGCGTTCAAAAGCGAGACTGTTGAATGGTATCGATTCATCACCCTGTCCTGCGCGGAGGCATGCAGCAGAGAGCACCGAAGCGTCCAATGAAAATGGAATATCCTCCTGGATCTTCTGAGCAATGATCTGTCCGTATGCTTCTGATAGCTGTTCGATGTTCACACCTTTTTCGACTGCCAGCTGAGCAGCGCCTGACGGAATGTTGAAGTCGAATTTATCGAATAGAGACTCGGCGTATGCGGTATCGTCTGTGAACAGCTGCGGCATGTTTAGCGAAGTTGAACAGATTGTACGCGATTGGTTATTTTGCGATGCGGATTGAAAGCGATTCATGGGTGGAATGCAGCGATGCCATCGTGGCACATGCAGATTGCGTGATGTGTGCAAACGACGAGAGGCACGCGATACATGGTGTGTATGCGTCGGCGTCAGTGGTATCGAGGTGTGAAATGCGGTGTGTTTCATGTTGAATGGACTGATGTAAGCTATAGACGTTGTCGGAAATAGAATGAATCGACTCACGAGCCACTCTAGTGATCGATCGACCGAGCGGTCAGTTGATCTCGCCCGGTCTCGGTACGCACGTCAGACAGTTGTGATGAATTTGATAACGAAAGAAAGTGTTTTTTATATGAAAATAGTAATATATACACGACTGAGTCTTGCATGGAAGCAGTTGTTTATTCTTCGCGATCTCATTTCTTCCACTCGAGTTCAACATGTCCAACTTGACTGCCTCCACTTGCACCTGCCACACTTGCTTTCAACAACACCCTTGACACCACGCTATTATCTTGACTGCCATGGACGCAGAATCCGAAACCACTTCATCATTCCAACACATTCACCTTCCACAAGCTCGCACCTATCAAGGCGTACCATGCTTCCCACTCTGTCTTTCGCCTGCTCATGGCTCGCTGCACCTCAGCCAAGATCCAGAAATAGTTACAAACCTCTTTCGAAAGAATCGCTCCTACATACATGAGCTGCTCCGTCAGCATGGCGTGTTGCTCTTTCGTGGGTTTGCCGCTGATGTGACCACAGCGGAAGACTTTGCCAAATTTGTACAGGACGGCTTGGGCCTCGAAAACTTTCCATACGTTGGTGGAAATGCGGTGAGAACTGCAGTCGTCGGAGACAGAGTATTCACCGCCAATGAAAGTCCTCCCGATAAACCAATCCCGTTTCACCACGAACTCGCTCAGACGCCTGTTTTTCCATCACGCTTGCTCTTCTTCTGTGAAAAACCAGCAGATGCTGGTGGTGAAACGCCGATACTGTTGTCGTCGCAGGTGTATGAAGAGTTGAAACAATCATATCCACAATTTCTTTCAAAGGTGGAACAACACGGTGTTATATATTCCAGAGTTATGACTGCACACGACAGACCGTCCTCGGCCATCGGTCGTGGGTGGAAGGGAACGTTCAAGGCAAAAAATAGGGCTGAAGCGCAAGCCGTACTAGCTGCGAAGGGATATTCGTGGGAGTGGATCGGTGATGGCGAGGATGCGATGCTTCGTGAGATTAGTCCGGTATTGGACGCTGTAAAGGAGGGCGACAACGGCAAGAAATGTTTCTTTAATCAACTATTCGCCGTTTGGGGTGGGTGGAGAGATGAATTGAATCAACCGCAAGATTGTATCCGCGCTGGTGATGGTAGCATATTAGATAAAGATGCTATGGATGCCACCGGTGAAATCATGCGCAGGAACGCGGTTGCGATCCCGTGGCAGAGAGGCGATATTATGTACATTGATAATTTGCAAGCGCAACATAGCAGAGCCACTTTTGTTGGCAAGCGTCGAGTGCTTGCCTCTTTGGCAAAGTAATATGTTCACAGTTTGACTGGTCATGAGGCATATAGCAATTTGAAAGGCAGTTGGTACGTAAGAATGTCTTGAGTTGTGACTGGAGCAATAAAATTAAAAGTGCATCTGATTTGTATGGATGAAACACGTGCTTCTATTCTCGAATGACTAAAAGCATTTTTGGCACCATTCCTCTGCAATTTCGCCGTTTTTTCAAAGGGGCGTCGGCGGTGGCGTAGACTGCGATATTTTCCAACTCGGAGACATCGACAGGCCACACGTCTCACTCGCTCGCTCGCAAACATGAAGAAAAAAGTCGATCCGCGCATTCGCCAGACCCTGGAGGATGCAGTCCAGAACAACCATCGCAGTCTAATCCTCCTTGTCGGTGACAAGGGCAAGGATCAGGTCGTCAATCTGCACTATATGTTGTCCAAGATGTCCGTGCAAGCGCGTCCGGATGTACTCTGGTGCTACAAGAAAGAACTTGGCTTCAGTTCGAACAAAAAAAAGCGCATGAAGTCTATTAAGAAACTCGTCAAACAGGGGCTTGTGGATCCCAACAGGGATGACCCCTTTGATCTCTTCATTACCTCTACTAAAATACGATTCGCCTACTATTCCGAATCGCATAAAATTCTTGGAAACACTTATGGTATGTGTGTTCTCCAGGATTTCGAAGCGCTCACTCCCAACCTACTGGCCAGGACGCTGGAAACCGTGCAGGGTGGTGGTATAGCCATTTTACTTATTCAAAACATGTCCTCTCTCAAACAGCTATACAGTCTCACGATGGATGTCCACGCCAGATTGAGAACAGAGGCGCACAACAAAGTAGTCGGTCGCTTTAATGAGCGCTTTATTCTATCGCTCGCCGACTGTCCCGCGGCAATTGTAGCTGATGACGAACTCAATGTGTTGCCCATTTCTTCTCACGTACGTTCCATGTCCGGCGTATCGAAGCGGTCTTCTGAAGGCAAAATGGACATTGGAACAAAGCGAGGGGTCACAACAGACAATTCTCCGGAGCTCAAAGAGCTCAAAGAATCATTGGTAGACACACCACCTATCGGACCTCTGATTGCAAAGGCGAAAACTATTGATCAGGCTAAAGCATTGCTGCGCTTCGAGGAAGCCATATCTGAGAAAACGCTGCGAAGCACAGTCGCACTTACCGCCTCGCGCGGACGCGGAAAATCTGCTGCCCTTGGGCTGGCAATTGCAGCAGCAGTTGCTCACGACTATTCCAACATTTTCGTCACATCACCGTCACCTGAGAATCTCAGGACTTTATTCGCCTTTTTGTTTATTGGTTTTGATGCACTGCAATTTCAGGAGCATACGGACTACGAGATTATTCAGAGCGTAGACCCTGCCTTGAACAATGCAGTTGTCCGTGTCAATGTGTTTAGAAACCATCGTCAAACCATTCAATATATTGAACCAACAGATGCTGCACGGTCCCTAAGCCAAGCAGAGCTGCTAGTCATCGACGAAGCCGCTGCGATTCCGTTACCTATAATCGAGTCAATGCTTGGACCATATCTTGTTTTCTTGTGCAGTACAATCACAGGATATGAGGGCACTGGTCGTAGTCTTTCGCTGAAACTCATCAAGAAGTTGCGAGATGGTAGCTCGACGGGGCCGAGTCAAAATTTACTCACAAATGAGTATTCTAACAAGCGCAAAGATCGAGATGCCACCGCGGCGGCATCTAGAAGCGGTGCAGGTCGAGTTTTCCGAGAAGTGCAAATGGAAATTCCAATTCGATATAGCGAGAATGATCCCGTTGAAGCATGGCTTTATGACTTGCTATGCCTGGAAGCTGGAGGGAAAAGACAGATCTTAACAGCTGGTGCGCCGCATCCAGATAGTTGTGAACTATATTATGTAGAAAGAGATGCACTCTTTTCACGGCATCGTGCATCAGAGGCGTTCCTGCATCGAATCATGGCACTCTTTGTATCCTCACATTACAAGAATTCCCCAAATGATCTCCAGATGCTTTCTGATGCACCTGCACATGGTCTGTTTGTACTCATTGCACCGACAAAGGCGGATACGGAGAAGCTCCCAGATGTACTGTGCGCTATTCAGGTATGTCTTGAAGGTCGGATCTCTTCGCACAGTTCCAAGTCACAATTGTCGAGAGGTCAGCGCGCATCTGGTGATTTGATTCCGTGGACGGTGAGTCAACAGTTCCAAGAACCAGAATTTGCTTCCCTCTCGAGTGCCCGAATTGTCAGAGTAGCTACTCATCCTGATGTTCAGAAAATGGGATATGGTACGAGAGCTCTGCAGTTGTTGCTAGATTATTATCGAGGAAAGCACATCTCATTAGATGTCGGAAACACTGAGCTCAATGATGAGCGCAGTCAGGACGAATCCGGAACAAGTGAAGCCGACAGTGAAGACGATAAGGCTTCCAAGGAAAAGGCACTTCTCAATGAGGTTATTGGGCCGCGAAAAAATATCCCACCGTTGCTTCGACGTCTGCACGAGAGATCTCCGGAGCGACTAGACTATCTTGGCGTCTCTTTCGGGCTTACACAGGGCCTTTACAATTTTTGGAGTCGACTTGGTTTTGTACCGCTGTACATGAGATTGACTGCCAACGATCTTACTGGAGAGCATACGTGCATCATGGCGACAACAAGCGTTTCAACCCGAGATGATGAGTCGACAGACTGGCTGCCGACGTTCCATCATGATTTCCGCCGGCGCTTTGTGCATTTGCTCGGTTATGAATTTAACAAGCTACCGCCAGGGCTTGCGCTTGCTATTCTGGAACCGGGCAAAGATTTTTGGGAATCGAAGAAGGGTCAAAAGGCGCGAAAATCGATCGAGGACATCAAGGAAATGTTCACTCCATATGATAGAAGACGTCTTGAATCGTATTCGCGAAACTTGGTCGATTATCATGTAGTTGTAGATATGCTACCGAAGCTGGCTGAATTATACACGCTCGGCGGTTTTGGATCACATGATGAGTTGAATCTTTCCCCTGCACAGAATGCAATTCTCATGTCACTGGGATTACAGCGACGCTCTGTGGATGAGCTGCAGAAGAGCCTGGGCATTGAAGCATCGCAGGTACTCGCTCTTTTCAATAAGGTGATTCGAAAGATTTCCAACTTTTTGCGGAAGATGGAGGAGGAAGCGATTGCAGCAGGAATAGGGCCGGAAGACGCAGATGAGGCTGCAGCTGCAATTTTGCCGCGTGCAACGCTGAAGAACTTGGATGAAGACCTGGAAAACAATGGGGTTGCAAAATCTGAAGAGGGTTTGGAAGACAAGAATGGCAAAGAGGATGGGAATGAGAAGGGTATCAAGAGATTTAAGATTAAGGGGTCTGAGGAAGAATGGGAGAAGGCGCTACCAAAGGAGACGGACAGTTCGGCTCCGGTTGTGGTCAGCATTAAGAAAGCGAAACGAAAAGCTGAGGAGAATGTGGATGGGGCGACGGTCAAGGCGTCGAAGAAGAAAAAGAAGAAGAAACATCATTAGGAAGACAAAATGCTCGCGATTTGCTGAGCAACAATGTTTTACTGGGTGAAAGTAAACTTTATACACGGTATGTATATGATTGCGTTGATAGAGATTGTACATTTGTAATCGAGCAAGCATCTGGAGGCAAGGCAAAAAAGATGCGAGTCTCGAAGGCGAATCGATAGGGTGAAAGTTGATATGTGCGTTGGGTGGCATGAACAAAAAAATGGATTGCTATGAATCGATAGATTCATCAGATTCGGAGGCGGTCGAATTGAGAGAGCGAACAAAGTTTGCATGCTCAGCTGTGAAACAATCAAAGAATATGACGTTGACTTTCTCTAGGATAGTATTGGAATGGTTGTTGAGAAAGTCTGCAAAACGAGCATTCATTTTAACCGCCTCCGTCTTAACCGATGGTCTAAGACGACCTAAAGAAAGGACACGAAATACAACGTCAAAAACGGACGGCGTTACAGTCCAACCAAGTACGAATAGATTATCTCTCATCTTTTTATGCTTGGTGACGGACAAGGTCCTGCTCAAAAAGGCAATCTTCTTCTCTGCGCAGTAGGTATCGAGCCAGGCGTCCTGTCCCCATCGAACGGATAGGCTGAGGTTTCTCAAGCCGGCCAGAATGTTTCGCGGGAGTTCAGACACGGGCACGCTTCTCAATTCCGATTGGTCACCGCGGTAGTAGTCGTGCTGAATGTTGTTGACAACAAAGTCGGCGAGTTGCATTTCCTCGTCGAGGTCCAACAAAGCGGCGCGGAAGACGGTCACAACAGTGACGGGACAATGCTTGGTGTCGTTATGAAAGCGATTTATGTGGTCGAGCACCTGTTGGAGCGGCACGCAGAGGACCATGCCGTGTACGGTCCAGAAGGAGGGGTCGGCGGAGGACTTGGGTCGTTTGGAAACGCGAATGTCCAGAAAGCGGGCGCCGGCGTGGAGTTGCTGCAGAATAGTCAGATTCTGGGTGAGCGCAAAGTCGGTTTGCACTGAGGTGCAGACATGGCGGATGGGGGCGGCATGGAGCGGGAGAAAGGTGGCGCGGGAGACGAGATCTGGACGGGTGGCGTAGGCAGCACTGTCGTGCGTGCCGGGGAGGAGTTGGTCGTAGAGTGTTTGCGAGCGGGAACACATGAAGCGTGGATGTGAGGAGGGAGGTGGGCGAGTGAATGCGGCGCGACGGGACAGATGAAAGGGGAGCGTTGGGGAATTGATACAACCACTAATTGGTTGTGAATAATCAGTTGGTGTTACACTGTAATGCGCTTATTGCGCCACAGTCACACTATTCAGCGCTTTGATCTCGTTTGTGCCTCTCGCGTGAACACGACCGCTTACGCCACGCCATCATTGACAATGGACGAAATCACCGCCAATCTTCAAGTCCGACAAGCGCCCACAAGTTCCTACTTGTCTATATCCCCGCAGCGAGACCGCAATCACAATCCCATCGTTATTCTTCATGGCGCTTGCCTTCCATCCACCGTCAATGCCGCAGACATCGCCAACATTCTCAGTCCCGTCACAACCAATTTCGTGCTCGTCTACACCAATGCCGGCGTGTCGTCGACCACTCTGGCCGGTGTTCGTGCTTTCCGCGCTGCTTACGAATCGCTCCCTCTTCAATTGCGCCAGCGCGTCTTGAAAATCGTAGCGCTTCACGTCTCATTCCTCCTCCGAACTCAGGTTTACGCCGCCTCCATTTGGATGCAATGCGGCGAGTACTCCAAGCTCGTCTATTGCGACCTACTCGTCGACCTCGAAAAGGAGCTCGGTGTCGACTTTCTGCTGCTCGGTATCACATCTATCGACATTGAATACGATGAAAAAATGCGCTTCTGGGTCGGAAGGCAGCACGAACATTTGGATGTCGCGTCTCCCGATCCCAAGAACGCTCTACTCAATCTTGACGATGTCAGCGTCTCGGCCGATAATCTCGACGCTGCCGCCGATGCCGCTCAACGCGCCGCATCGATAGAACCATAATGCTAGATTGTTGCCATGCGTCTCACGTACGATCGCAGCACAACAATACCCGCCGGCGTAACTCCAGAGATGCGTCCAGCTTCGCCCAAGCTCTTCGGCCGTTGCGCACTCAGTTTCTCGCATTCCTCGTTGGACAAGCCGTTCACAAGCGCATAGTCCAGTTGGGCTGGAAGTGCCAGTTGTTCATCGCGCCGCACTCGTTCAACTTGTGCCATCTGTCTCGTTATGTGCGCTCGGTATTTACATTGCGCTTCAACGTGCCGCAAGCACTCACCGTCTGCAATCAATTCACTCAGTACGCTCCATTCCTGTCCAAATATTTGACACACTTTTTTCAAGCTGATGCTCGTCCGAGAAGCCGCTTCGGCCAAGCTCATCTTCTGTTTCCCGTTTGTTTTTCCGCTACAGAATAGCTCACTAAATCCTTTCTCTTTCCACTGCGATGGCACTAATTTCACACTTTCCAACACATCCATGCTCCTCTCTACCATATCCTCCTTCTTCTTGAATGCGCTCCATCGCTGCCTGGAAATACAACCAACTGCAGCTCCGACCGGCGTTAATCTAGCATCAGCATTGTCCGGTCGCAAACATAGTCGAAATTCAGCGCGCGATGTCAGCATACGATACGGCTCCATAGTTCCCAATCGTGTCAGGTCGTCCAGTAATACGCCAATGTACGCATCGCCTCGCCCGAGACGCAAGTAGCCGTCGCGTACACAACCATGCGCTTCCCTGTCGGCATCGGCAATTGTAAATTGAGAGAGCCTCAGCGTTGCATTTATGCCCGCTACCAGCCCTTGCGCTGCTGCTTCTTCGTATCCAGTAGTGCCATTAATTTGTCCGGCCAGAAATAGACGAGGCAGTTGATGACATTCCAGATTTGGGCGCAGCTCACGCGGATCGACGTAATCATATTCAACTGAATAGCCCGGAATAGCGATCTCGGCGCGCTCCATCGCCGGTATAGAATTTACAATCTTCTGTTGAATTTCTGCAGGCAGTGACATGGAAATGCCAGCAGGGTACACCAGGTCCGAATCAAGTCCCTCAGGCTCGAGCCACACAATATGCCCATCTCGGTCTCCAAAGCGCAATACTTTGCTTTCAAGACTCGGGCAGTATCTCGGTCCGTTATCACATATGGATTGTGGGTTCTTCCCAGCTGCCAGCGCAGCTCGAACAATGTCATGAGTTTGTTTGGTGGTTTTCACCTGATAGCAACTGACCATGCGCCGCTGGTGCAAACTATGGTTCCCATTGGTTAGAAATGAGAAATAAAGAGCATCAGCCTCGGAACGTTCCTCATGCAAACCAGTAAAGTCGATGGAATTGGCCCAGATTCGTGGTGGAGTACCGGTCTTCATGCGCCCAAGTTTAAGTCCTGCACCGCGCAATGCTTCAGCGATACCCACTGATGAAACATCACCTCGACGACCGCCATGTTCTGCACAATCGCCCACAAACATCTTGCCGTTCAGGAACGTGCCAGTGGTCAAAACAACAGCTCCAGCTCGAATCTCCGCGCAAGCACCCGACTGTGCATTGGTGCGCACGCCGAGCACGGCATTTCCGTCAGTGATGAAACGCTCCGCACTAGCCTCGATAAGCGTCAGAGACGCGTGCTGCGAAGAGCGCAATGCATCGTTGACGGCAGCTTTATACAAACGACGATCGCATTGTGCACGCGGCCCGCGCACGGCCAGTCCGCGCGATGCATTGAGCGTTCTGAACTGAATGGCTGCCTCGTCGGCGGCACGAGACATGATGCCATCGAATGCATCGATCTCTCGAACGAGATGGCCTTTGCCGATGCCGCCGATGCTAGGGTTACAACTCATGGCGCCGATCGAATCCAGACGATGGGTGAGTAGCGCCACTTTGGCACCCATTCTGGCGGCTGCCGATGCAGCCTCGCAACCTGCATGCCCGCCGCCAATGACGAGTACGTCATAGACGGGCGAGGCCAAGTTTCGAGCTGCGACGACGCTCATGTGCACATGCGCTGACGAGTTGAAGCTAACAGTGCTGGGACAGGCAGGATATCTTTGGTACACTGCGCAAAATTTGATTTACGTGCAGTCACACGCCACGGCGCACGCTCATTCACGACCATCTCGACTCGTGCTCACGATCTCGCTTAGACCGTTTACTTCAACTAACCAACCAACCGTTTCCTTTGCACATCCATCACTCGCACAGCCAGCCAGGCTGCACCACCTTCTTAACATGACACGCCACACCGTCATCGTGTCCGCAATGGTCCCAACGCACGTGCTACTTTCTATATCGTCCAAACAGATTGAATGCACCTCTGCTACTAAATTGTCCGACTAAGTGAACATTCCCCTACTAGCTAGCTAGCTCTCCACCAAAACCTCCTCCGTAATTGATCTCCTTCATGTCGTAACGCTGTGAGACCCGCATCAACCGATCATCCGTTCACACCAGTTGACAGTAGCCCAACACACAATGGCCTACGGCATATCCCCAGTACTCGCGTTTCCGCCCACCCTGCCACACCCACCGCTACCATCCTATGTCCCGTTCATGCCGCCACCGTATAATCTGACTTCAACTTTGCCCCAACCAACCCCAATCTATCCACACTCGCAACACTCCAAACCGCCTGTACTGCAGCCAATGATCCCACCAACGCACCCGCACCAACGTTCACAACCCGCATTCATCTCCCCGACGTATGTCGCCCAGCCGCAACCTGCCCTACCGACCTACATGTCGCAACCGTACATGCCACCGCAACAGCTGGTGCCAACCATGCCCATCATGCCCGCATATTCGCCCGTACCAATGCCCCAACCGTTAGCGTACATTCCCACTATCACGCCAACTAAACATCGGCTGTATTCGCAGCCTCTGCATCCCATGCCATCTTACATGTCGCCGTCGTACTATGCGTCGATTCGCCCCCAAAAGCGCGCTCATTTCCAGACACCGCATTGGTACACGCCAATGCACAACACATATTCGTCTCAGCGATGGTTCACGCCTTGGTATATGATACCACCCACTTCCATGCCGTTGTCTTCTGCAACACCCAATCGGCAGCAGTTTGTGCAGGCACCCATGCTGCTTTATCAATACTCACCGCGTGTAGAGTACAGCGCTGCTATGGCGTTGCCGTCAGTGTATCCGCACAACAGAGCACTATTGCAACCGATTGTTCAGCAGCATTGGCATCAGCAACCATTCGCAACCGGTCTGCGCCTGTGATGTAAAACCTTTGTACGATGTTTATACGACTATCTAAATAGAGTTGTACGAATAAAAGCAGTTTATCACACGCCGCTTTCCGACAGCGTTTACACTGCATTAATCATAAATCACGCATGGGAATGAGGATACCGCCATACGTTACTACTCCCATGAAGGTCTTCGACTTCATTGTGATTTCGGCCATGCTCCGGCGTTTGATTTCCAGGTTTCCGCTCTAGATACTCACTCGCCCAGCCCGTTGAAAACGCCGGCAGTCCATCCATATGGCTGGCTTCTCCTGGAATCCCGAGTTCCTTACAAGCCAACCTAGTGGCGCACACGCCGCTCCCCCGACACGTCTTACCCTTATTCAGCGTATATCTTCTCAGTAATTCGCGGTTTCTATCCTCTGCGATTCTTTTACCGACTGCACGGTCTGATACTTCAAATGCTGCATATCCATACAACATGGACCGTACGTTCTCATCCAGGTCATCGATACTGTCCGACGAGCTCAATGCCAGTAGCGAAAGTCCATTCAGCATTGCGATGTATATACGTTCCTTGGTCCAAAGGTGGGAAAAGCATGCTAGTAAACCCGACCATCCAAAAGTCCATCGAGCATTCCGCCCGTCTTCATAGATCAAATCCACCAATTGTGCATACTTTTGCTCGAACCTCACGATGATCATGCTCGCCGAGGCAAGCTCACCCGCAAAGTTGATCAGCTGTGCATCAGATAGAAATACTGGACGGTCCAAGTGCGTTCCAATATCCTGTGCTATTTCTTGCCATGCGCTCAGTGATGGAAACAGTACTTCTTGATTTCGACCAGCAATTCGCAAATGAGTACGCACCTCTTCGTACACCTCCTCGAACCGCACGGTATCGTACCATAAACCAGACATCCGATTTGGTTGTCGCATAGTTTTTTCTTGCACCATGACGGCGATCCCCCTCGCATCACTTAAATTAAACAGAGGTGGTAATGTTGCCCCGTGTGAGTCTTGCTGACCTTCAACACCCCCATCACGTTCTTTATCCCATCCATACTTTGTAAGGCAAGTAGCCCACTCTTCTTTTGAAGTTACGACCTTTCCAGTATCATCGTCAACGACATCCCGATCAATGGGCCACGCGGGATCTAGTGATCAAGGTCAATTATAAACAAAAAAAGGCGGATTAGTGGAAAAGTTGATGGTGATGGCCGCTCGTGGCAAACGTATTGTGGTACACGTACCGGACTCTAAAAGATTTGCCGCCAGCACATGACGTGTTTCGCGAGAGCACCTGAATTGTTTTGGTTCTTCTAGACTATTAGCGGGAAGTCCAAGAAGGAGGATATCTTGTGTCCACCATGCTCTCCACATTGCGACAGCCCATGCTTCGTATTCGATATTCCTGCCATCTGTTCGTGATGCAGAATGAACAGCAAAGAAAGGGTTTAGAAAAGGTGTGGACTTCTTCCAGTCATTATCAATGAGTCGTTCAGAGATGCGCAGTCTCGTCAGACCTTGTATGCATAGGTTTTTGTTCTCCTCTGAGAGTTTGTTCTTGGAAAGAGTACCATTTGAGCCGGCGTGTAGATCATCAATACCGTCAGAAGTGCATAACGGAAAATGCCGCCCAAAATTTGTCTGAACTTTAACGAACATCGGATCCAGCTTTCGTAAAGCATAGAATTGAAGCCATCCCCGCACGTTTCGTGCCACATGCCACAGGTTGAATACAAGCAGTACTAGAACAGTAGCAACTTCGTCTTCACGTCCGCTTTCAACTCCTTGAATTGTGAAAACAGTGAGCGAGATTGCGAACAGCAAGCCGGAAGAGTAAGCCAACAGCAAACAAGCAGATGAAAGTAGTAAGCGACGAGCAACTTGATCTCGCGTACGATATGTGCCATCGACTGCGTCAAAAACGGCAACAATAGCCCAGGGGAAAGAAGAAGCTACGGTGACAAACAATCCCCACCAACCGCTGACAAATTCCCGCAATGATCCGGTGTTATCTTCGGCGGAAGATTCTTGGCGAAGGGTCGCTGGGAAAGTTTCATTTTCTAGAGGAACAGATGAGGACAACTGAAAAAGGCATAGGGAAACAAGCACTACAATAAATTGCGAGAAGAAACGACTGTGGGGAGACATTATATTTTGGGGCCTAGACCTAGACAGGGAGACGAACTGGTCGAAAAAGACAATACATTTACACATTTGACGACAGCAAGCTATAGTGTCTGGTTTGCTACATGCAATTCGGTGAACGACTAGGAGATGTTTTTGTGGGAAAAAAGTGGTGCTTTGCATAACCAGAGCTGGTGAAATTGTTCATGCGTGGAAACAATACGATATGCGTTACACATAATGTGCATCTAAGTATCACTGTGTAGGCAGTATTCACCTGTAGCTTGTACAATTGCTGACGTCATTGTATATTCTTCATACCCCAATATATTCCTTATACCACAATGTAAGAATCTTTATGAATCAGCGCACGAGATGATTTTAGAGCCCTAAAAAGACCAGTCTTGGCAACTTGACAAAAAGCACAAAGGCAATGCAAGCGCGTCAAATTGCTACCAAGCTTGAAAATTCAATTTGACCGAAAGCACCAAACGCTTCATGAATTGCATTACCATCCGATGCACCTATTGATAATATGTGGCGAGCCAACTTGATCCAGACTTGGCGATAAATAGCTGATCACAGTGTTCGACACGCGTTGTTGGCAGCAACGACCTCAAGATGGACGTCCCCTTCCTTGCAGAAATTGTCTACTGCATCTCCATCACCTATTTGGTCGCAACGGTCATTGTGTGCAGCAGAGAACAAATCAATCTGGATGCACACCGACACTCTAGAAGCTCAATGCAGAGTACGCCTTCCCTCCTCCACAAAGCCCTCACATTAACGACACCAGTCCGTCGTGTAGTCGCTTCACAGGTAATCGACGCTTCCACAGAGGTGCGTCGCGTGGCTGCAGATTCATGGGAACATCAACCCAACTGCAATTGGCTGGTAGGGATGCAGCGAGACAACCGCTAGTGGTCGGTTGCGATCGCTTCCGAAAAGGGAGGCGTATTGCAAGATTGTGGCTGCGCCAGTATAAAAACTGAAAGGCTGGAAGCTCTATATTTAGTCGAGGGATGGACAGACATCTATTCTGTGAAATACACTGATTTAATACACTGATGGAGCTTCTCTGTACTGTTCCATTGAAGTATCCACCGCTCTGGGTACTGACCAATACACTGCCCGCGAGATCCAAGGAGATCTTTTCGATCGGTTCATCTCTTTGCCGCAACCCAAGCTCACGTTGAAGTGGATTCTCGATAACTGTGTTTGCTTCCAATCGGCAACTTCAAAATGTTGGCAGCGTTTGTGTCACCATTATCTCTTTCCAATAGCACCTTTCGCGCTCTTTCGTTGAAGCACATACAATGTCAACCAAGGCATGTAAATCGTGTTGCAAAACCGTCAAAGCGAACCCATGTGCTACCAATTAATATGCTTGTCGAAAAATTTGTCGGTGCTGCATCAGTTCCGCTGTTGGTCACAGATGATATCTATGGAGAAATCTTTGCGGGTGGCATTGCCATCATCCTCTCCGGTATTGTTGGCGTATTCATTGTGTTTCTTATCATTAAAGACAATCTTGATTTCGTGCGTTCCCCACCGTTTGACAAACAGTTGTTTACTATTAATTCACTTCTAACCTTTTTGCTTTACATGTTTACATATTTGCTCGCAATATCAGATGGAACAAGAAATTCAATCCCGTGACGACGAAGACTAACCACAACTGCAGTACTCGATAAACGAAAATACAAAATGTGAAGACTTTACAAGAACTCACTTGAGCTGGATATAACCGTAGACTCTGAAAGTTAGGAAAATAGAACACATGGTGGCAACACCTAAACCGAGTACCATGAGCTATTTGGTTTTCAGGCGTGATAGGATCTTTTCAGCTACCTTGATATCGAGCAAGCCATGGCGTAGCATCCATTGTTCTGCAATTGAGGAACGCTTGCCCTTAGCCATTTTTTCATTGTACATGCTCTGATAGAATAGGCGTGCTGGATCCGTATCCGGCGGTGTCTCACGTCTTTGGCCTGGGATATCAAACTTGCGAGTGGCACTTTCTTCCTCTTTCTTCGGCTTGGTAGCCCGTTTCACGGGTGATTTGGGTGGTTTCTTTGTCTTGGTAGCCTTCTCTGATTTGATAGCACTTGTACGCGGTTTCTTTGTCACAGGTGTCTTTCTGCTTGCAGGGGCTTTCCTCACCTTACTGCGCACTTGCTTTTGGGGGGTAGAAGCGGCAGCCTTCATGGCGGCGCGCTTTGCGACAATATCTCTTATCGAGGCGAGAGGAACGTCATCGTCGAAATCCGAAGTTTCCATATCCTCTTCCTTCAGCTCATGTTTTACATGACCATTAGAACGATGGGACAATTGTTCGGTACTCTCTTGCTTCACAGGAGCAGCAACCACCTTTCGAACAGAAAGCGGTACATCGTCTTCATCAGATTCTTCTTGTTCGAGACCGTTCTCATCTTGGTAGAGCAACTGAGGCTGATCATTATCTTCAAACTCAAGCTCAATCTCATCCTCTTCAGCAGCATCCTCGTCGTCGTGACTATTCTGGGGATGATGCTGCACGTTTGCTTGATGAGATATTTGATCGGGAGCTTCGGCTTCTTCAGGTTCGTAGTCTTCTTCTGAATTGTCGTCTTCATTGAAATTCTCATCGTCTATGTCGACTTCAAGACTGTCATCAGTTCTAAGCTTGCCATTTATGCGATTTGAGTCATGTGAGATGTGCGGTTCATCTTCATCTTCGTCGGCTTCGTACTGGTCCTCAATAGTGGAAGAGGCATTGAGACGATGCTGCATTTGTTCCAGCGGAATGTCATCAGACTCGTCTGAAGACATGATGGCGGATATACACTAGGGGGATGGACAACAATGTGGTGGGTTTCACACTACTTGATGAGGCTGCATGAAGATAGGGAGAGAAGGAGTAGACAAAATTTGCAGACCGACTAGATACCTGTTTCAGTCGGAAGCAACCGACCGCCCTGCGGTAGATAAGTATCCAACAGCAAACTGGCAAATTACCGTATGAGCACAACACGAGTGTTTTGTCAACAATGTTGACCGGCCAAATACTGTAAGTAGTTTTCCTTCTCAAATCAAATCTCCATCACGGCTCAATGTCACACATTGTTATCATCGCCCCTGGCAATCTCCCGGCCTTAACGCTCCTCGATGCATCTATTGACAAACCGCACCAAACTCATCTCATCATTCTCAAAGTCGTTGCCACGTTCAATCCACATGGCTGCCTTCCAGTCTCTTTCATTGCCAGTCATCAGCAATTCAAAGTATCATGTGAGTCAAATTTGCGCTCGCCACACCGCGCCACGCATGTCAGCTAATGCAGCGAATTTGAAATCTCCCAATCAACCTGCCACACAGACCAAACAACAGCAAAACACAATCACGAAACGTGAAGATGACTATGCTCAATGGTATCTTGACGTCATTGCCAGTGCTGAACTAGCAGAATCATCCCCTGTCAGAGGTTGCATGATCATTAAGCCGCATGGTTATGAAATGTGGGAATTGCTTCGAGATGAGTTGGATCGTAACATTAAAGCAACTGGAGTGAAGAATGTATATTTTCCAATTCTGATCCCCCAAAGCTTTCTCACACGAGAGGCCGAACATGTCGAGGGATTTGCAAAGGAATGCGCCCTCGTAACACATCATCGTCTCCGGTCTATACCTGGTCAGCCCGGTCAGCTAGAGCCTGACCCTGATGCAAAGCTCGAAGAGCCCCTTGTTGTTCGTCCAACATCTGAGACGATTATTTGGAATTCATTTGGCCGCTGGATTCAAAGCTACCGTGATCTGCCGCTCTTGATGAATCAATGGGCAAATGTGTTACGATGGGAGATGCGAACGCGCCCTTTCTTGCGAACTTCCGAATTCCTCTGGCAGGAAGGTCACACAGCTCACAGCAATCCGCTAGAAGCCAAAGAGAGAGCGATGCAAATGATTTTAATGTATACACGGATTGCAAAAGAAATGCTTGCTCTCCCTGTCGTTGCTGGTCGAAAGTCCCCATCTGAGCGTTTTGCTGGGGCAGATGACACGTTGACTATAGAAGCTTTAATGCAGAATGGGTGGGCACTTCAGGCCGGTACGTCGCACTATCTCGGCCAGAACTTTGCTAAAGCGTTCGATGTCACTTTCAAAACAGCGGAAGGGACGAGTGAATTTGTGTGGGCTACAAGCTGGGGCATGACAACTCGCATGATTGGTGCCATCATCATGACCCATTCTGATGATACTGGTCTCGTGCTGCCGCCATCTATAGCCCCTATACAAGTAGTTCTTACGCTTATTTTCAAATCTGATGAGCAGCGCAATCGAGTGATAGCATTTGCAGATGGTGTTGCGGAGAAGCTACGCTGTATGAATGTGAGATTCGAGGTTGATGATAGACCTAACATGAGACCTGGTGCGAAGTATTACGAATGGGAACGGAAGGGCGTACCACTTCGCATGGAAATTGGTCCAAAAGACGCTGATAAGCAGGCTGTGTTCTGTGCGAAGAGAATTGGAGGTGCGAAACAATCGGTTCCAGTAGATGATAACTTTGAAGAGCAGACCAAAAATCTCCTGGATGAAGTTCAGCAAACGATGTTTGAAACTGCCCAAGAAAGAATGCAGAATAGAACGTTCCGCGTCTCGTCGTATCAAGAAATGAAAACGGCTTTAGAACAAGGCGGAACTTCGTGTGGCTTATTCCTAGTTCCCTGGAAGTGCGACGCTGGCAACGAGAAGGCTATTCAAGAAGAAACAAAGGCGACGCTGCGCTGTTACCCGTTTGAGGGCCAAGAAGAATGTATTGGCAAACCATGTTTTTATTCAGGGGAACCGGCGACTCACATGGCTATTTTCGCGCGCGCCTACTAAACTATTCTGTGCACAAGTCTTTGCGGTGTTAGATACTTTAATCGGTCATTAGTCCAGATTGAGATTCCGCATGTCCCTTGAGAGCAGAAAGAATATTTTCATGCCTTCGACGCAGTTCTACCATCTCTTCGATAGAAGACTCTAGAAATTGATCTGGTGGCGATACCATCATTGGAGTTGATAATTGCACAGGAATCTTTTGCGAGCCAAATCCTGCATCGGGGATCGTCGAATCCAGTGTTTGCCTTCGAGAAAAAGGTGGCGAAGAAGCTTGATGGCCTCCCATTAAAACCAGCCTCCTCTCTAGGGTATCGATTTTGTTATTGCGCTCGACGAGCTCTTTTTCAAGTAACTCTGCTTTGGACTTTGTAATTTGCATGTTCTGTTTGGTTTGTCGCAATTCCCTAGCAAGCCGTTCATGGCTAGTGGCGATCTTCAACTCTGCCTTTTTCGCCTTATCAAGTGCTCTACTCTGTTCCTGAAGATCCTCAGCCCGTCTGGCTAGAGCGTCTTGCATATTTTTCAGCACGACTTCAGCATGTTCATCCAACCTGCCAGTAGGACGAGGGCGGGATGCTTCGGCCTTTTTGTCGAACGCCATCGTCGCCAACAGCTCCTTGTACTCTGATACCTGGATTTCAGCATCCTTGGCAGCATCTCGGTGCATTTCAACGAGTTTTGAAAGTTTGGTAGTCTCCCTCAAACTATCCATGCGCGCTCTTTCTCGTTCGGACTGAATTTCTGAAATCTGGCGGCCCAGCGAAACAACTTCATCGGCACTTTGTTTAGCGATGACTTTTGATGCTGTCAACTCTTCACTCAATTCTGATATTCTGGTATTAGCAGTACGAAGTGCTGCGGAATGTGTGCTATTCGCAATCTCCAACTGTGAACGAGCTTCTGCGAGTTCATGGGAGAGGCGGGTCCTCTCGGCGTCAAGAAATTGAATTCGATTGGCACGCAGTGTAGCATCTGTTTCTGATTCTTTGGAATCGCGGGTCAGGCGCATATTGAGAGTACTTTCATTGACTAAACGCGCTTCTGATGTGAGCTTGAGCTGCGTAAAATCGGCGATTTGCGCGCGCAAGCGTTGAATTGTCGCCGCATCTTCGGCAGCCTGTCGATCTCGACGAGAAAGCGAATCTTGAACAGCGGCCTTGTCAACTTCCAGCGACTCGAGCCGAAGTTTGGCTTGGGAGATTTCCTCTTTGAGCGATGCTATTGTCTCATTAGCCTTCTTCGTTTGGTCTGTTCTATGCCTAGCCAGTTCATCAGCGTGTGCAGTATTTGTGGTTAGTGCGAGATTAGCTGAGGTTAGTGAGCGCTGTTCGGCAGCCAATCTTCGCACTTGTTGTTGATAAGACATTGCCAATTCATCGTTCTGGACATCTTTCAGCTGCACTTCGTGAATGCACTGCCGGGCTGTGTTGACTAGATCATGGACGAGAGTGATACCCTGCTTGACCATGATTGAGGCCTTTGTTAGGCGTGGTGTTGGCGCAATGTAACGGTTGTGATTCTAAGTAGCGCACTGCGCTGCGGGATCTGCATCTGTCTGCTTCGGGGGTGCGATTGCAAATTTTGAAACCTACAATAGCAATTACTTAATTAGTTGAGAAGTTGTCAAATTGACCGTCGTTCAGCTCAGTGATGCTGCAAAATGATTTTACTCGCCAAGAGGCATTGAGAAAGCATCCTGAGACGCTTTTGGAAGCGACGGTTGGTGATGAATCTTTTCGAGATGGACATGAAATTTATCGCTCGGATGGCTGGATTTCGTCTCGCCACTTACAAGCTTGTTCCGGATTCAACGCCGGTCCAATCATGCAAAGATAACTGCCAAGACTGGGCGTTTCTAACAGCTTTGCTCTCAAGCCGTCCCGCAAGCGATATGTTAATAAAGGCCTCTTGCGAAGCTTATGGCAAATATCTCTAGCACTGTGCTCTTGTCAACTCTCCACGCAACTACCAAGCATTTCTCCTCCCCTCCCATCAACCAGCTATTTCACTTTCCTTCCTTACGTACCTGCAGCCTATGAATACGGCTTTGTGCTAATCTCCTTCCTCCCATATTCGTCTCGATCGATGTGACGGTCTAGACTGTTTCCGTTGCGAATCAGTTACAGAATCTGATGTAGCCTGCAAAGAAATTCTTTGAATCGACATCCTAGCATCCGGTTGAGATGCCCTCGGCAATGAACTCGACTCTGCCAATACCGGTGCATCCTTCTTCAAAAATGGGTTCTCAACGACCCGGTTTGATGTTTTCTCTATGCCGCTGCTTGATGGAATTTCACCGTTCGCCTTGCTTGAGTCTTCCTCATCTGTCCTGTTCTTCTCACCTTCTGCTACCTCAAGACCTCCTCGATTGGTGTCATCCTTGAAGCTGCGACCAGGTTCATCTGATGATGTTTGGTACCCCCCACTACCACAATGCGCCTCGCTCCTCTTCTCGGCCTTTCGCCTCTTCACACTATCCCGATATTTCTGCAAGTGACTGGCAATATTTTCTCGGGTTAAACCAGGAACGTTCATTGCCTGGAGCAAAGCCTTGGGTACAGCAGACTCAACTCCAATTTTGTCCAATGCTTCTAAGAACTTGGTATGCAACTCAGGCGTCCATTGAAGTCGTCTCCGTTTTGGAACTTCATGTTGCATCGTGTAACGCTGCACGCCATGCCCTGCATACACTGCCACTGGTGTAGCTAGGGTATTAACCCCTTCCAGGTTTTCGTTGCCTTTAATAGTCTGTGGAGATGCTAAAGTCGCTGCCGGATGTGTGCTTGGATAACCCATCTGTATGTTATCATAGACAAGGGGTTGAATCACTGTCGACAGACCATGGATATTGTACGAAAGAGGATGAGTATTGGGCCTCATGGCAGTTGGAGCCGGAACAGCGATGGTTTGCACATTAACTGCTGTTCTCTGTCCAGGCTGATTGCTTGTTGAACTACTGCCTTGTTGTTTAGGAGAATGAGGATCAGCATCAGCAACCTGCACTTGAGTCCGTGCTTCATTCTGTGCGACGCTCGGAAGTTTTTGAGCTCTGTGGTGTGTCACATCTGTGCTCTGCTCGCAGTCCGGCTCTTTTGGAACAGGACCATCTTCACTTGCTGGACTCGCAGATGGATGAGAAATCACAGAATGTTGGTCAGGGGCGTGGAGAATGTTTGCAGTGTAAAATGAGCCAGTTTGCAATGGCACAAACACCATATGAGGCGGGTGTTGTTGCGTTTGCTCAGCAGCCACAAAAGTAGATGCTTGTTCCGTTGAACCAGACGCAGTGTGTTGAGGGTTAATGGGATGTGGAAGCAGCTGATGCCCATGTGGTTGAGTCAGTTGTACATACGTGACATATTGTGGAGGTGGTTGTTGGACAATTTGATGGTACATAGGCGGTTGTACAGCGCCACCTGTGTTCACCGCTGGCGCATAAGTTGGCTGTGCATACGCTGCGTGCTGATGTGGGGCATTATATTGTTGAGTGTAGGCTGGAGGGCCATGAATCAGATGCGTCTGCCCCGGGGGCGGTACATAATGATGATGCGGGACGTTGTGACCTGGACTAAGTGATGAAGGCGTACGTGAATGAGGTTGAGCGGGATGGTAATGGACGACAGTATGTTGAGCAATAGGACGGGATGGAGCAGAGCATAACGTACTGGACAGTTCAGCTGTGGAAGTTGACAAGGCGGCGGCAGTTCTATGTCGTAATGCATGTTGAGGTTGTGACGTCGTGGCCGCAGACACTATACTTGAGGCGTTTCCTACTACCTCTTTTGGTATGGAAGTATGCAGCTGTCCTTGAGAGTTGCCATCTTGCATTTCTGAAGAATGCGGATGCACTAATGAGTCATGTAGGACGTGGCACTAGGCATGTGCGTTTGGCGAAGAAAACAGGACTAGAGTGTCAGGACGGGGTAGAGGGAATAGGAAATGAGGCAAGAGAGGGATGTGAAGCAACTGGCACGTTGAACGGCAGGCGGTGAAAGAGATCGAAGAAGATGATTACGGTGCGGGGACACCGTACGTGGAAGTGGCAAAGGTTGTATACAGCGATCAGCCGAAACTGCTCTGATGATATGGAGAGAAGTGTGGGCACAGATGAACGAGGTGCAACTGGTTGGTAAAAACGAAGATCGGTTGCAGTGAGGAGACGAGGAGTGATTGAAACCAGATTATGGTATCTGTGAAGGCATGCGGAAGGGGCGTGCACTGGATTTGAGTAGAATCTAAGGACTGGGGGCGTGAGTGGATGGAGGCGCTTATTGCAAAGCAGGCTGGCGGTGTGATGTCAACCGCCAACGGAGCGGTAGCCAATCAACGGGTGCCAGGTCTTATGGTGGCGGATATATGATCGCTACATGTTCATTACATTCCAAATATCACAAAATTCCTAAAATACCTGGAAATACTACATGGATATTTACCCGTGTGTGGCCCGGAGGCTGTTCTGGTTAATCTGGTTGATGCGCTCTCGAATGCTCATCGTGAATAATACCCCTCTGCATGTCACAAATGTCGTCGTGTTTACTTTCCAATATGAACGACCGATGGGCCATTCGAGTTGCATTCATTTCTTCCAACCTGCCCCGCTCGCTAGAATCGACCCGTGTCCATGTCCAATGCGATTACCCCAACCATTCTGCTCACATGCATATGAACGTTTCAACGTCACATGTGTACCGTTACGGTTAGGCAAATAGCACTCTTCGATTAAGCTTCCAAGCCAAGCCGTCTTTCTGAAAAAATATCGGCAAAAAATAATTTTTCAACAGCACGTTATCAACTTTGGCGAATGCTTTCACTAGTCGTCACTCCCTCTGGACAAACCCAAGATCGGACCATGCTCTACATTCCTGTTAAGCTCAAATGTGTCGAATGAAATTACCAGCTTGGCATCCAGCCATTCGCTGTTTCTACTAATGGCTGATACCCTGCACTGCTGTGACAACAGGGCAGACCTACTAGTGATTCAATCCGTTACACTTGTACTCCTCGTACAGTTGTGATCACGCCGATCTCAAAAAAGGTGTGTCCAGAAATCTGCTTCTTGTCACAAATGAACCAATGAGACTGCTTGAAAAAATAGGGTGTCCACGACACTGCTGCAAGACACAACAACGCGACATGCATTGACGCCCTCGGAGAGGGCAAGCCGTACAGTTCATTTGTTAAAAACAGTGGTTTGTTGTGTAGAGCCACAAGAACTTCACCCCTTTGTGAGCGACGCTTTGAGCGCATATGACCATGATCCAACAAGGATGGTAAAAAAATACCCATCTAAACTGAAAGTAGCAGATGTGATCTGACTTTGTCAACGATGAAATCTAGTTGGTTACCATCCAAGTCACCGCTTGCAGCACGTACAGCGCATAAAACATATGACGGCGAAAGGCTGTTGCCAGATTGTCCATAATGTTGGAGAAGACGTGCATGGTCCAAAATATTCAGTATCTCCGCGCATAACGCGGTCGAGAAAGGAGCAACAGCTCCCACACTATCAGGTTATTGGCTTTCTGTAACTCTTCAATTCCATAACCCAGATTACCCCCGCAATTTTTGTCACTGACGGCGCGGTCGAACAGGAGGAGAGTTGGGATGGTAGGTAACAGTAGATTGAAATCGAAACAGCCGGATCATGCTAGGACCGGGCTACGTGTTGTGACAATAAAAAAACACATAGTTTCAACATATTATCGCAGCGTTTCGCAACTTGCCGAAGATAGCTTTAATTAAGGCCAGACTGTCCTTTATTGTTGATGTTTGATGAAAATTGTGGACTTGTCTTTAATACTGGAGGGGTATGTCGGATGATCAAACAGCATTACAGTCACAGCATTACAGAAAATAGCACAACCAGTACTTAACCGGCGCCGACGAGCCGGCAACGACAAATTAAGAAGCTAGGCTTCACCCTCATCATTAACAGGTTATGCGCCCAGACGCTACCTCTGACACACAGAACACCCATCGCCCTCCCCAATTCACACCATCACGAACACATCCCAACCCACCGACCGCGACCTGCGACGCCGGAACTACAATCGGCAACGCAACCGTCAACTCGAAATCGAAACGCGACCGATATCACCAAGCGATCTTCGAATCCATACCATCCTGCGGTGCTATGCCACATGGCGAACCGCCTTGTGTGGTGAAACACCTAATATTTTGCATATATTTTTGAAACTTTAATTCCCACCACATTTTGGATTCTTTACCCGTCCACAGTGAATCACTGAACGCAGTACACTTGGACTCAGTGGTACACTGAAGTTTTACACCAGCACTAACTGTTGTAAGCTACACTAACAGTGGGTTTACCACACCGGTCGCCCCGGCCACTTAGGGTTTTTCCGACCGCCCTACTGTACCAGTATTTAGCCTATCCACTGACAACCGTAGCATTTCACTTAGGGCTAGCCACCGTGCTGTAAAATAGTATTTATTTTACGGCGGATCGCCCAGTTCTTCGATTGTAAAGCTAACGGAAGTTCGGTTGTCATTGTGCTCCCAAGGTGTGTTTCGCCGTCTCATCCAGCCTGCTTCTCCCTTGGCTATAGCGCCTGGCACCCTTCTGGTACCCGTTCGTCGCTGATCCAGCGTTTGCACTTGGCACTCCAACCGCTGTATCAGCATTATCCCTTTCCACGCGCAGCCTGTGACGCGCGTGCCCCTCTATCGGGAGTCTTCGGCCTCTTGGTGTACCGCCGGACCTGATCGTGTCGCTTCGCTCCCATCCTGCGGATCGCAGTAACTTCTTGCATACTCCGCCTGTGGCTATAGTGCGTGGCACAAGTCAGGCCTTACTTGTAGTATACGTGGCAATTCCGAAATTTCAGTTATTTGCGATTTCCGCGGAATTCGAATTTCGCGGACCCGGGCGATAACAGCAATGCACGAACATTGCTGGCGCGTGCGCACGCGCAACCGGCACACGTGTGCAACGAACGAACTGGTACGCGGCCAACGGACCAACGGGTCCCCACGTGCGACCCACAAGGTCCTCTCCCATTCGGGGACGTTTCGAGCAGTGTTTACACTGTAATGCGATGCCATCGTGGCTATATAGGTATTGGCATCGTGCCGGGAGGGAAAGGGGACAATTATCGATCGGGCAACGTGCTCTAGTCTACGACTGACTTCTACGTTTTACGTTTACGTGTACGCCTAACGAGGCTTCATCTCCGTCGAGCTGCGTACTCCCTGCCCATTGCCACACGTGAGGCTGATCGCGTGTCGTGCCTCCGGGCTTGGTTGAGAGCGCCTCCGGTGACGTGCCACCTCGTTTGTTGAACGTAATCCTCGCGTGGATCGTTCGTCGTGACGCCCGTGTCTACTTGCTAACCTATTCTCTACCCTATCCTTTCTTTGCTACCAAAATACTGTCAAACACCAGCGGGTGGCACTGTTCGTTCCGTTTCGTTAAAGGACAGCGTGTCCGTAGCTCGTACCAGCTATCTATGTCTAACGAACTATCGTTCCACACTGGTCTTCCGACCTAGAAGTTGCTACGAGCATAACGACAACCAACGAGGTTGAGCTCTTTTACGTTACGAAAGCTACGTGCTAAAGACTACGGTCTATGAATTACGCTATGTCTAATTCGCGTGCGTCGCCCAGGCAACCGTTGCCAACGTCAGCGGACGCCGAAGCCGACGTGGCCTTGTCAGCAGAAGCGATCTTCGCGACTGATCGATCTATCCCGACGGATATCGAGGCGATCGGTCAGCTACCAGTACGGTAAGCCCGTTTGAGTCCTTGGGTATGGACCCCGCAACGCGCGGTCAGCTTAATGAAGGGAACGTGACTCCCACGGCACTGCGTGTAGTGTACGAAGACCTTCGAGGTCACATCGAAAGGGCGAGCGACGCGGCCGTCGACGAAGCCGTAAGGCAGAGACTCGGAGTCTCGGCGCGCGAAGCTCTGGCGTTACGTGAACGCTCAGCGACCCTCGAACGGGAAAACGAAGATTTACGAAACCGCCTCTCCGCCGTGGAGGGAAGACTCGACTTGTTTGTCATAGTTTTTAACGAAATCGTCGCCGGACGTTCCGCTCCGCCGAGCGGAAGCGATCCGAATTACGAAGAAGGCTCGCGCGCCTATAACTCGCAATCCTCCCCCGCCGTTCCGGGAGGATACCCCTCAACACCCGGTCCGACGACCCCGACAACGTACGGAAGGGGGGCGACAGTGCAACGAGCCATCGCCAACCCCGACGAGACGCCACGAAGGCAATTACGTTTTAACGATACGCCAGACTACGCGCGGGCGGCGGATGCAGCACGAGCTGCACAATTCGATACGAGAGCTCCCACGCCACGTGAAGCGTACATTCCGTGGCTGGGTGCGTTCGGCACGACGGACACGCGAGTCCACGAAAACGAACGTGCCGACGCGGTACGCTTACCAGGGAACGCCCTCGGACCCGTTTGATACGCGTTGGCAGAGCACACGACGATGCTCGATGCATTTGCGAACGTGGTGTCGTACCGCATGTATCGCCTTAACGATGTACGTGAACATCTCTACGTTAACGAGAGTCAAAGCGTACACAAGCTCAAGCGTGAGATCGAGGGACTTTTACCTACGTTGAAGCCGTTCTCCGGCCGGAATCCGATTACGTTGCTCGGATTCCTCGCCCAAATACGTGATGGGTTCAGCACACTCGGAGTGTGCGAGGGAGTGGCAGTACGTGCACTGCACTTCTTCCTCGACGGGGACGCCCGACGGTTCTACGATTCCCAGTGTACGACTGGCGTGATCACGACCGATCCGACGAAGAGGTTCTCGTGGCCTCACGTAATCAACGCGTTGATTAAACGATACCTGCAAGACTACGTGCTGCAGGAGGCCTACGAAAAGGTCACGATGATCACGCAGAATCCTAACGAGGACGAGAATCAGTACGCTGATAGACTCGATACTGCCACGCGGGCATGCAACTACGTGTTTACGGACCGACTCCTCGTTCACCACTATGTGCGTTGTTTGCTGCCCTCGACGCGGGCAGCCGTGACGGAACGACTCCAGTCACTCCCCGAACGAGAGAGGAACGACCTCACCGTTGTGAGACGATTGGCGACGGCCGAAGGAACGACCTTCCGTGCACGTACGGCAGCGGTCGCGCCAGCTGCGAAACCGAAAGTGCGGTTTCCGATGAAACCTACGTTGGCTATTTCCTACCACGAGTCGAGGAAGTTTGCGGACTACGATGAGTCCGCGTACTTACGTAACGAACGGGCTAACGAGCCCAATTACCACGATGGTACGTCTGTGTTCTCGGAAATGGACGCGGACGTCCACAACCTCTAGTACACCTAGTATTACTAGGCGGACGTCCATGTTCTCCAGTATTTTTGGATGTCCGCCTAGAACCGGACGTCCATGCGGTCTAGTACGTCTAGTATTACTAGGGCGACATTCATTGTTTCTAGTACCACGGATGTCCCCTCGGGATGGACTTCCGCCATGTCTATGTCCACCTAGGACGGGCGCCGGTTCAGAAATTCAAAAATTTCGACCCCAGAAATTTCTGCCGCCGTGCTCGACATGGATGTCCGCATCCATCACGGCGACCACTCTATTTTTCCTTGTCGGTCGACTCCAATTTCGTCTTTAATTTTTTCATCCTCTCGCTCACACCCCCTTCCTGTTGGTGCTCACCTCCCCCGTACTGTACCTCAAACACCCCCAATACCACTCTAGCACGCATTTTCAGATACCTATCCCCGCTTCCACGGTGCACACCTCCATTCCATACCTACTTTTCTGCTCTACCGTACAGATTTCGTATAACCAGTCCTCATACTACCTCAGAATAGGGCAAAACACCCCCTATCTCCTCGACCATGCTCTCCCCCATCACCTTTGAAACGTATTGTTCTTCAGTACCCTCTCTCCTCTACCCTCAACCCCTCTCCTTCGCCCTCTACACAAACTTCCCCTGCAGCTTACTCTTCCAAAACCTCTCTCTCCCCATCCCGTACCCGACCTGCTCCACCCCTCCCTCCCTCAGCTGCTCCATGCCCCCACGCCATCCGCATCTTCGATACCGTATACACCACCACCACCGGCCCACGCTCCCGCACTGCGGGGTGGCACCCCCGCCGTCTCCCCAGAAACCTCCCCGCTCTGAAACACATATCAACCCCCCACTTCGCACCCTTCCTCCCACTCCCCTCCCTCCCCAAATACAATAACACCCTTCTTCTCCATCACATCCCCACTCACCACAGCCAGAACAGACGCCACCCCCTCCCCCTCTTTCTCCTCACTTTCCTAAAACCCCCTCCTCTCGGCGACTTCAACCGCACCCTCCTACGGTCCCACCTAAACACCTCCTCCGCCCTCACTACCCCAACACCCCGCAGCGTCTCCCCAATCCCCATAATATGCTTGTCGGCACTCCTCTCCGAATCACACTCCATTCTAAACCCGCACTCCGTACATTTCCACCTCCCCCTGTACCATCCCAAGATTGCATCCCTCCACAGAACACATCCTCATACCACAGAAGAATTTTCTTCCTCTCATACCTCATCCTTAAAACCTCCATCTGCTCCATGTAAATTTCGATGTAAATATTTTCTCTACTATGCAATCTCAAACATGTATGAACGTATGCCTTTCCGCTTTGTCACCCTTGAATATTGGTACTCATGTATTCATAAAATAGGGCCACCCACATCCCTATCCCGTTCTGCAAGCTTTACAAACCACTAGACGCATACTCCACAACTATACAACAAACACTACTCGCTATTTCAGACGACGCAGTACACAAGTAGCGTAGTCTCAACCTTCCGTGGCGCCTTCCCTTATGCGTACAAGTGCGAAAGACGTCTAGACTACTACTACTACGATATAGTATATCAGAAGTGAGTGCGGGAATTTTCGGCACAGGAGATGCTGGGCCACCAAATTGATTTTTCGGAAATTTTAGAATTTCTGGGCTGGCCAGCAGTGCAATCGAGCTGGACATCCACCGGACGTCCATTTCAGGTTGGTCGTGAGAGAGTGGGGCGGGACCATGATGAAACAAGGACCAAGACCTGTCCCTGGCGTATTAAGCCTGAAATCGACCCTTCGTGAGACGCCATTTTGGCTTACAGTTGGTGCTTATAGAAGCCAGTGATAGCCCCGATCGGGGCGGCGGCCGGTTCCGGCTTACAGTTGGTGCTTACAGACGCCAGTGATAGCCCCCGATCGGGGCCAGCGGCCGGTTCCTGGGGCCGTTGTGGCCAAATGAGACACCCTGATTAGAATTAAAATTTGGGCTATTCTCAAAAACATGCACATGTGAACATGTTTTTGAGATGGGGGTGTGCCGTACGGCACAATCGACCGCCCAAATCGATGTTTTTTGCAATATTTTTTTGTGCCCGAAATTTTAGAATTTCTGGGCTGGCCAGCAGTGCAATCGAGCTGGACATCCACCGGACGTCCATTTCAGGTTGGTCGTGAGAGAGTGAGGCGGGACCATGATGGAACAAGGACCAAGACCTGTCCCTGACGTGTTGAGCCTGAAATCGACCCGTCGTTAGGCGCCATTTAGCCTTACAGTTAGTGCGTACAGAAGCCAGTGACAACCCCACTCGGGGCGGCGGCCGGTGCCTGGGGCCGTTGTGGCCAAATTAGACACCTTGATTAGAATTAAAATTTGGGCTATTCTCAAAAACATGCACATGTGAACATGTTTTTGAGATGGGGGTGTGCCGTACGGCACAATCGACCCGCCCAAATCGATGATTTTTTGCAATTTTTTTGTGCCCGAAATTTTAGAATTTCTGGGCTGGCCAGCAATGCAATTGAGCTGGACATCCGCCAGACGTCCATTTCAGGTTGGTCGTGTGCTGCCTACATCGACGCATTGCACAAACTAAGCAGGCGGGTTCACTACTAATACAAAGTGCACGGAATATGAGTAACGTGATGGGTGAGTAGTGTTTGTCGTGAAGGAATAAGGCGGGACCATGATGAAACAGGGAAAAAGATGTCACCCTAGCATAACTTAGGCTTAAAGCCTGGAATCGAACCCTCGTAAGACGCGATTTTGGCTTACAGTTGGTGCTTACAGAAGCCAGTGATGGCCCCACTCGGGGCGGCGGCCGGTTCCTGGGGCCGTTGTGGCCAAATTAGACACCTTGATTTGAATTAAATTTTGGGCTATTCTCAAAAACATGCACATGTGAACATGTTTTTGAGATGGGGGTGTGCCGTACGGCACAATCGACCGCCCAAATCGATGTTTTTTGCAATATTTTTTTGTGCCCGAAATTGTAGAATTTCTGGGCTGGCCAGCAATGCATCTGAGCTGGACATCCACCGGACGTCCATTTCAGGTTGATCGTGTATCGTGCACGTCCACACATTACCGGAAGCAAGTAGGCGATGAAGCACGTACAAACCCAATTGTTCTGCTATTTCTACCATAGACCATCGAGTCTAGAGATGTGAGGGAATCGTCCTGGAAATCATGCTCCAACCCACGAGGGAATGGACAATCTAGTTTGAAAGCATGGAACGGAAGTACATTATACTAGGTTCATAGATTGAAAGTGATAAAGGAGATGATTATATTCTCGATAATTGTTTACCAAAGTAGTAGTTGTTAAGCTATCTAGCCGTCGGAAAATTGTTCTTCGTCTTCGTCCTCATCATATTCAGGATCTCCCGGCAGAATAGGCGTTATCGGCAACCGTGGAGTTGATCTGCTCAAGATGAATTCTTCACCCGGTGTGAGGGTTCTCTTCTTGGGAGCTTCTGTCGTCTTCATCCGCATCATTCCGAGCTGCCCTGTCTTCGGCCTACGATCTTTCTTGACCGGGATGGGAACAACTGTCTTGTGGCGAACATTGACAGGTGCCGGTTGACTTTGCCTGGCAGACCGGCGCGGAGCATTGGCGATTACTTCTTCTTCGAATCCCAACCGCCTGATGAAACCAAACGAAACATTGTCGGGAATCGGATACGACGCATTCCTGAAATACGTGTGATACCTCGTTGTCGTGTGTGACACAACTCTGTCGACATGCCCTGCCCCGGCATGTTGTACATGGCCGTGACCGATGAAGACTGAACGTGGCGGAACGATTACCTTCTTCAGCTTCATCGTCTTGGCGTACATATCTAATTCCAGCGCTTTGGAAAAGACGTACTTGTGGGACCCTGGACACACCCAGATAGGGAATCGGTCATCTCCGTTGGCAATAACAAAGTAACCCGGAAGTTGATCTTTGCGGTCGCGAGGAGGAACAGGGAAATCATTGTGTGGGACCTGCCGAGGACACCCCTTTCCCGTTATCAAAAACCGTCCCCCAGATGCCGGCATGACAAGTTTTTCTCCCGGTAAACCGCACTCCTCCAGCCCTATCAGCCGGACAAGGATTCCCAACCACACATCCAGCAGGGCTCGCCGCGTCACAAACTTGAACCGGTCGATATGCGTCTCATCGTTCTCGGCATAGTCAACCAGGCAGTGGCGCGTAGACGTGAAGCGAGCCCTCCCCTCATTCCGGTTCTTCTCATCTGTTTCATCGTCCCCCGTATTGACAATGGGACTCCACAGCTGCCGGTTCCCAGGGTCCTTGTGCACCTGCTCCCCCTCCCATGTTCCCAAGAAGTACCGAAACAATTCCTGGTTAGGAATTTCTTCCATGAGACCCAAGTCAAATGGGAACTTGTCCGACGCATCGAGGTAGCTTACATCCGCGAAATTGTGCATCACCGTATACCCTCGCTCGTTGATTTCCGTTCGGCAATTGTGGAAGTACGCCATACCAGTGCCGGCCTCATACGAATCCTTCCAGCTTGTAGACATTCGCGCAACCTGAGCGAAGTCCAGCCTCGAGGGTAGAAACGTCGATGTAGGCTCACACATCGCCTTGGCAGCCATCTTCCACGCTGCGAAAAACATCGGATAGATGGTGTCGATCTCCAAAACAAGATGACGAGCCCGATGTTGTTCCGGAATATGCAGCCCCTCAAACACAGGGTCCATCGCCACTTGCTTCAAATACCTCACCTCTCTGCCCTCCTCATCGATTTCCACACTCTCCAATAACAACCTGAGCTCAATCGGGGGCAGACAGCCAACCCTCACCGATGCGATGACGTCCGCGGGACGCTGCGCCAGATGATGCCCTTCGGCTCGGTCTTTGACTTCGAAATCGTCAGGAAGAGATGGCATACGGTCGTCGAACAGGAGGTCGTGTTCAGAAGGAGAGTCACGAACGATGTAACCGTCTTCATCGACTTCCACTCCTTCCGGAACAGTGAATGTAATTGTCACTTCGCGGACCCCCTTGCTTTCGACTTGGCCCTCGTCTGCACCCTGTTTGTCTTCCTCGTCCGAAGCGGTATGGACAGATTCTTGGTTGGAGGGAGTCGCACCAGCACGTTGGTTATCTTGGGGGACAATCTCAACGGCAGAATCGGGGGAACGGGCGGAGTCTTCGTCACCCTCATCACCGGAAACAGTGGCTTGTTGTTGATCGGTGGGTTTATCAACAACGGCCTGCTCTTCTTCCCCGGCGGATTGTTGTACCACAACCGGCTCTTCTTCCTCGAGGCGTGTGCTCCCCGTCGAGCGAAGTCGCTGTGAACGGCGGCGGATGCCATGCGAAGCAGGCTCATGTTCGACATTCCGCTGCTTCTTGTGAGTGAGTCTCACATTGGCAGCAGAAGGGCGGCGTTTGCGTCGAGCCTTAGTCTTCTTCTTCAATGTCGGATTGAAAAACTCTTTCAAGTTCGTTTCCAAATCCTGTAAACGCGTGGTTCTCCGTCGCATTCGAACCTCACTGCTCCGGTCGTCCCCTCTATACATTGCAATGGCATTGGTGAGATGCCATTGCAACTCCTTCGGCTGCTTAACCGACCCAATTGCCATCTCTGTGCTCAGAAATGACTTGCGCATAATACTCTTTGGGCGCCCATACGCAGCGTACAGAGAATTTGCTATTGCAGTCACGCGACGGACGTATGTATAGAAGTCGTTCACGTCAAAGCGTCCATCCGGACGTCCACCATGAGCAGGGTTCAAGTACTCCGAAAGACCACGCAAGACGAAGACAAAGTTTTCTTCCAGCAACTCGCGCACTATCTTGTGGTCCAGGTGCGTTATCCCAATCTCGTTGCGGCGCTCAGAATTGTTCAGCTCACGCAACACTTCGTCGAGAACAGGATGCTTCAGCGTTGCTATAGCCAAACGCGTCCACCGCCGGGCCGTGTTCGTTGAATTCATCATCCCCATGAACTGCGCCTCGAACAATGTTCGGATGACATCAGACTCACGCAAGTCGCCAGCGTTTTCCACGTTATTTGCAACAGCAATCGTACGGATGAACTGCTGGATGGACGACAAGATTCGAACCAGGGAGCGCTCCGTCAGTTGCGTCCCAGTCGTATGGTTCGACTCTGCACTCTTGTGGATGATCTCATGAGGCTGAAGATCACTGTTGTCCTTGCGGCGAAGGTAGTACACATCCAGAGGCTGAGTAACCCAGCGCAAGCGGTTTGCGTCCTGTGGCAGCTTGGTTCTGTGCATACGGGTGAGGCGCGTGAAGTCATCGGCAATGCTATGCATAGCATTGAGACGATGCAGTCCGTCGATCACGGTCACGTTCGCATTGGCATGGAATTTTCCATTCTGGAACAGACGCGTGTCGGCGGACAGATGCGTGTTCTGCGACCTCAGCACCGTCACAGTGATACGCGAAGAGCTCACATACCCCACAGCCAACATATTGTTGCGCAGGTCCTCCACGTGGTCTTCTTTCACATCCCGAAGGGTCACGGCCGGTTCCACTAGCTGCCTCACCAACACAGTCGCTCCTTCTCCGACGTAATCCGACGTCACAAACTTGGGCACCGTAATTTGCGTCCCCTGCTGCTCACGAATGCTCTCCGCCACCTCCGGTTCGTCGTCCACCTCGGTTACGTCCTGCGTAGTAGCTTCGGTGACGTTGGAGCGAGCAGGGTGCTTCGTGCCTCCACTGGAGGCTCTGGCAGAGCGAGCAGGTGCTTCGTGCTTCCACTGGAGGGTCTTGCAGAGCGAGCAGGGCGCTTCGTGCCTCCCGAAACCGGGACGGAGCGTGCTGGATGCTTCGTACCCCCGAACCAGTGATTTCGCCTGCTGGACCGGTACTGGGCATCCGTCCCGAGCTGGCCTGGTTCGTCGCTGCGTTGAAGTTTGACGCTGCAGCAGGGGTACGAATGTCGCTAGGGCCATCCTCCGCAGCGGGGCGCATCATCCGAGTATCCCAAGGGTAAAACGCCGCGGCGTATGCTCCACCCATCGTCTCCGGCGGTCCCTCGGCGCCATCAAACATGTACGGGAACGGGAGGTCCTTGAACTTGTCCTTAGTCGCAATGTTGCGCACGACGATATAGTCCGCCTCGTCGGTTTCCGGCAGCTTGTGGTTGTGCAGCGTGCGCGGAAGGCCAACATCGCCACCAGCAGTGCTCACCGAAGCCGTCCCAATATGCACAGCCGCACCGTCCACGTCCGCAAACAAATTGACATCGACGCCGCGCTTGAGTCCGCGCGACTCCGCTGACGCGCTCACTTGATCGCCGCAAACCGTTGAAAACAAACTGCTGAAATGCGTATCCGCCATGGTTGTTGAGTTGGAAAGGAAAAGAGATGGTTGACGTTGACGTATTCGAGTGATGTGGATGGTATGTTTCACGTTGAAGAATGGTCGTGAACGCCAATCGCTGGAAATAATAACACAATACAACCGAAATTTTGTTAGGTACACACCTATCGTGACCGCTGGAATGCAAGACAGGCAATCGAGATGTGAGTGTCCGTTCGGAACGGGCCCGAGTCGGGCTCTCGAAACCTGACGAGGTGGCGTGAAGCAGGCAGTGTCCTTGATGTGTAATGTGTTAAAATTACAGCTGTCAAGCTAGGCGGCTTTTGGGGCGGCTGCGAGCACCCCTTTATCCGGGGGACACCCTGATTTGAGTTAAAATTTGGGCTATTCTCAAAAACATGCACATGTGAACATGTTTTTGAGATGGGGGTGTGCCGTACGGCACAATCGACCCGCCCAAATCGTTGATTTTTTGCAATTTTTTTGTGCCCGAAATTTTAGAATTTCTGGGCTGGCCAGCAATGCAATTGAGCTGGACATCCACCGGACGTCCATTTCAGGTTGGTCGTGTGCTGCCTACATCCACGCATTGCAGCAACTAAGCAGGCGGGTTCACTGCTAATATAAAGTGCACGGAATATGAGTAACGTGATGGGTGAGTAGTGTTTGTGTTGAGGGAGTAAGGCGGGACCATTATGAAACACGGAAGAAGATTTCTCCCTAGCATAACTTAGGCTTGAAGCCTGGAATCGACCCATCTTTCGGCGCCATTTAGCCTCACAGTTAGTGCTTACAGAAGCCAGTGATGACCCCGCTCGGGGCGGCGGCCGGTGCCTGGGGCCGTTGTGGCCAAATTAGACACCTTGATTTGAATTAAAATTTGGGCTATTCTCAAAAACATGCACATGTGAACATGTTTTTGAGATGGGGGTGTGCCGTACGGCACAATCGACCCGCCGAAATCGTTGATTTTTTACAATTTTTTGTGCCCGAAATTTTAGAATTTCTGGGCTGGCCAGCAGTGCAATCGAGCTGGACATCCACCGGACGTCCATTTCAGGTTGGTCGTGAGAGAGTGGGGTGGGACCATGATGGAACAAGACCAAGACCTGTCCCTGGCGTATTAAGCCTGAAATCGACCCTTCGTGAGACGCCATTTAGCCTTACAGTTGGTGCTTACAGAAGCCAGTGACAACCCCACTCGGGGCGGCGGCCGGTGCCTGGGGCCGTTGTGGCCAAATTAGACACCATGATTTGAATTAAAATTTGGGCTATTCTCAAAAACATGCACATGTGAACATGTTTTTGAGATGGGGGTGTGCCGTACGGCACAATCGACCCGCTGAAATCAAGGTTTTTTACAATATTTTTGCTGCCCGAAATTCTACAATTTCTGGGCTGGCCAGTAATGCATAGCTATCTGCTCTAAACCGATTCTAACAAGCAGAAAGAATCCTCTCCATGACGATGCTCTCGAATTGAGTGCAATGCAACGGACTCCCTCCAAGAGAACGATAAAGCATCGTCTTTTCCAAGGCATTTCCGTACGAAAAATAATCGAAAAACATATTTGACTTTAACCTAACAGCTATCGCGAGCACCGTACTCAGCTATATTTCCTCTGTAATTTCCTTCCTCCAACCAATCAATAGCCGCTTGGTCACAGGCTTAAAAGCCTTCCACTATCTGTCCTATCCATCGAAGACCCTCGGAGGGTTCGATCCAGGCCTTGATCACCCATGATGGGTGTGCAACCCGAGAAAATGAAAATGGAACATATTGCGACAGGGACGAGATATCATTCAATGAAAGAGAAGTTCTCTTTCGTTTACTTTTTTCTAACAAGATTCTAAACGTCTACAAACCCTATGTCGTCCGTCCGTTTTCATCCCGGAGAGATGTGGATGTGAGGTAAGACGCAGTGGTGATGTTGCGTTGATTCCCACAGACGGAGGTGGAGGAGGTGGCTACGGAGGAAGCCTGGAGAACTTGTCCGGTACTGACATCTCACATGTTGAGAACATGTGAGATGTCAGTACCCATGGATGAGAAGAAACACATGTTCAGGTCCGGTTCGGATATTCTTTCCATTAACGGAGGTGGAGGAGGCTATGGTGGAAGCCTGGAGAACATGTGAGATGTCAGTACCCATGGATGAGAAGAAAAGCATGTTGAGGTGCGGTTCGGATATTCTTTCCATTAACGGAGGTGGAGGAGGCTATGGTGGAAGCCTGGAGAAGAATAGAGTAGTCCTATACCCATGGATCACAAGAAGACGTTGTTGGGCTCCTTTTCGAAGCCCATTCGTCTCTTGAATAAATTTAGCACCCAAATCATATACGATTGCCGAGTTGACACCCCGTATGTCTCGTTGGTAGAAATAGCAGGGGTTCCACCACTCAGCTGGCGGGAAGTAGTTACTGATTATATGAGATATGGCTTAGCTCCCGCCAAAACCGATAGCTCTGGGCTCAGGTTCTCCAAATGTGGTTATACGAATGTGTTCTGACAATGCTAGAAGACGAATATCTGCATCCTGATTTGAATTAAAATTTGGGCTATTCTCAAAAACATGCACATGTGAACATGTTTTTGAGATGGGGGTGTGCCGTACGGCACAATCGACCGCCCAAATCGATGTTTTTTGCAATATTTTTTCTGCCCGAAATATTACAATTTCTGGGCTGGCCAGCAATGCATCTGAGCTGGACATCCCCATGTCCAGTGGCCGTCCGGATGTCGCTCACCTGGTAAGCGTGATGCACCTGTGACAACCTATGTGACTGCAGTCACAGCCGCCATGGCGGCCGTGCAGTACAACACTCAAAGACAGGGAATCACAATCTTTTTAAAATTTTTCTCTACCACGTATCCGTCACAACTTATTACCTACACCGGTTACGGGTTTCAAGACCTTTCCAGTGCTGTGTACCCGTATACTCTGTTCCGTTCGATATCAACCAGTGTTCCTCACGAAAGAGTGCAAACGTCACGAGATACGTCGTCAAATTTGACTGTCTCGCCGAGCGGTCGCCATCCTGTACCGAATTTCCACTCATTCCATTATGACGAATAAGCGCAGGCGCAACAGCAATCCGATCGTTGACGACGCAACCGTGCCAATTCTGCGCGAACCCGCTAGCCCTTGGGAGGATTCTAGTGACATGGGTACACGTCGAAACGTAGGTCGCGCCGCCCGCGAAACTACTCTCGCTGGCAAAGACTTCCTCCGCCTCTTGCTGGATTTGTTCGCCCATTCAAATTTTGCAGACTTGACGGACAAGCCGGGAGGGTTCACATACGCGGACCTTGGCGCTTGGGTTGCGCAGGGCACGGAAGAACAATTTCTGGCGCTGCAAGGTCCACTCAGCATGGCCTTCAGCGGTCGTTGGAAGAATGCTGGAGTCGAGGCGGATGTTGCCGAAATCGTCATGGCAGAGATGAACGTTGAGCGAGCCAAGCAGATTGTTCGTCTGGCATTACCCATTGCCGAGTTTTCAAGACAGGATGAGCGTATCGGGCAATGGGTTGAGCACTGCATCCTTTCTGGGATCGTGCCGCAGACCTTCCTTATTGGATGTAACATGCTTCCTTCGCCACTACAGGCGCCGCAGCGCGGGGAACCAAGCGCCTTCGTTCTTGCTCCACCGGAAACGTTCGAGGTATTGATGTATTTCCAAGCGTTGTCTATCATCCGAAATCACAACAAGAACCTGCCGCGTCGCCGAATAGGCGACGCGGCCGAAGAGGGGAACGAAGCCGCACGCGTCCCAGCCCATCGGAAAAGCACTAATCGAGCTTGTTACGTGGTTCAAGTTTTTATACCATGCTTGGACCGATGTGGCCTTCGCCGCAAAGTTTTCCAGCTTCGAAGAGTTGATGGCGCCGTACATCATTTTCGACAGCAGTGAGCATTGGTTTGACGTGCTCGATGAAGGTCTATTCGCACCGATGGAGCAGAAGCTAGATCTCTACCACGACAAAGCTCCCCTATCTCATCCTGATGGATATGGTGGAAAAGTAGAGACAAGAACCAGTGCGCAGCACAGTGCATTTAGGGACCTTGTGAGGAAGTTCTTCGACCGGTTGCAGTTTCTTATCGTCAACCCGGACCTGTACACCTGGCCGGAGTCCGACCGCTGGGGGGCGCTGGAAATATACTTGTCAAGCGGAAATCCGGACAAGCTGCCAGCGTACTTTGACACCCTCGACGAAGACGTTATGGCTGTCCTCCGCCCGGCACCACAAGCCGCGGACGCAGAAAAGGTCCCCAAGCCGGTTGATGACACTCCCACTCGTCGCAACACAGGAGGGAGAGGTTTGGTTCCGTCGACAAGACACACAACCAGGCTTCAACTTGGACCTGGGAGGACCAGTCTTACTGCCCAAGGGCCGTCTCCCCCGTCACCGTCACCCCATGCGACAGAAGAGCAGGAAAGTGAAGGGCAGGCTCTCGCAAAGGACTTTCTTTCGAAAATGAGTCAGTATTGCCGGGTGTACGACGTCCCTTTCGAAGATTTGGTCAGTGCCGACGAGAGCCGAGAACACGTGCCCATCACGGGCAACGTTCAGCTCATTCTGACTGATCCGCCCTACAATGTTCGTCGTAAGAGGAACGATTCCAACTCTTCGTACGACAGGCTAACTGCAGAAGATATGCAGGCTAGCATCGAAGTGTTTGACGAGCTGTTGCGCCCCGGTGGCCACGGCATCGTGTTCTGCTCCGTTTTGCAGTTCTACGAATGGTTCCATTACTTGGAAACGTACAAAGGACCGCAGTCAGAAGGCCCAACCGATGCTGCTGCCAGTGATGACGGGTCGGATGAAGAAGAGGTTACGTCCATGAATTCGGACTCCGAAGCATCGCAGCACAGTGGCGAAGAAAGTGCGGATGAGGAGGATGAGTAGGACGAGGAGGACGTCGTTCGGAATTCAGTTTTCTTCGTTGACGAGTACCTCTGTTGTTTGTCCGACTACCTGGGCACCTCTATCAAATGCCGGGGCGGAAGAGGTACCAACGCATGAACATGGCAGAGGTCGCTATCCACTTCTGGAAGCGAGGTGTTCCGTTCAAGACTGGAAGCGAGATGGTGGCCTATAGGAACCACGGATACATGGACGGCACGTACCCGGCGTGGTGCAACGTCACCATCAATATGCCCGCCATCGATTCGAATGAGATGGTGTGGCGAACAAGGAGCACAACCGGTGCTACGGTCAGAGTTCGTGCAGAGCAGAAGAGCGTCGCTCTCATGATGGAGTTAATCAGCCAGCATTCACAGCCTGGTGATATTGTTGTCGATCCATTCTCTGGCACTTTCGCAACGGGAAAAGCAGCTATGAGCTTGCCTGAGCACCGTGTTTTCGTCGGCAGTGACATGGACAAATTGTGTGTGGCACGATCGCTTCCAAAGCTGTGTGCAGTCATGTCACGTGTAATTCTTTCAAACAACACTGACATGAGGGTCACGACAGAAGCGAAACAGAGTGCTGAGAAGTTCTTGGCGTCCCCCTCTGTCACGATGCGTACGCAGAGGGAACGCAGGATCATCGAACCCCCACCTGGCCTTCCCCTGTACCAGAGGTTCCCGAAATATATTCGGCAGTACCTCTGGCAGCTGTGCCCAGAGTCGATTGCGTCGCACGAGCACATGGAAAAACCGGTACATTATTGGCCACCTTCCCTGCGCCGCTGGTTGCAAACTGAAAACCCTCGCGTGATGCGGGCACACGATTGTGTTGCGAAAAAATTGAGCGTTCGACCATCGCTGATTAAGCATCCAAATGCAGGAAGAGGGCTCTTCGCTGAACAGACATTTAATGTTGGCGACGAAGTATGTGCATACTACGGAACTGTTGTGTACTCTGATATGAGCAAGGAGTCGATTCGGTTCGCGTACGGAGAGGGTCACATGGCGATAACGAAGGAAACATTCTTGATGTATGCCATCAAGCTGTATGCAACAGCGGAGGACGACGAAAACATCGAGCATCCAATTTGGATTGTTCCGGCTCCGTTCTGTTCGGCGCAGTTCATCAACGACCCGCGGTATTTGCGAGGTGAGGACACTCCGGCGGAAGACACCAGGCGGATGGCCAACGTCGAGTTTGTCGAGAACTACAGCAGCGGTTCGACGGGGAAGAACTCAAGGCGAAGGACCTAGAAAATCCGAAGATCATTGTAGTACGTGCAATCCGCGATATCCGTCCGGGGCAGGAGCTCTACGTTCATTATGGGACAGCGTTTAGAGCATGGAATTAGGGTCACGAAAGATGTTTTCATTTCGACTACAAATAAAGCTACGTTCCAGAGTTGAAGTATATCATATAATGCAGCATGTCCAGCCACCATTAGTCCAGGGTGAAACCTATTCAGCAGTACTCGCCTGTCAAAAACCAATCGTTCACACTCTAGGTGCACTTCGTCCGAGCAGTGAACCTGACTGCTTGGTTGCTGTTATGCGTGCAGATGCAAAATACAAGACCAAGTTGAAATGGACGCCCGGTGGATGTCCAGCTCAGTTGCATTGCTGTCCAGCCCAGAAATTCTACAATTCAGGGCAGAAAAAAATATTGCAAAAAACATCGATTTCAGCGGGTCGATTGTGCCGTACGGCACACCCCCATCTCAAAAACATGTTCACATGTGCATGTTTTTGAGAATAGCCCAAATTTTAATTCAAATCAGGACGTCTTCCGGACATAGGGGTGCTCGCGGCCTAGCTCGACAGCTGTAATTGTACCTCATTAAATACTGTTGATGACTGCCTACCGTATACAATCTGGGCTGTTGGCGTATTCTCCGGTACTTGACCTGACCTGAACGTTCATCGCAGACCGTTGTGGTTACCGACACTATACAGCAATCTTTTTGTATCTCGTGCAACTCAATCCTTCCATCGCTTCCGGGAAGGCTTCATTATGCCGCCGCGTATTGCGAAGAAAGCTCCAAAGCCTCCGGGCCTCCAGAAAAACCGGTCAGCAGCTGCTGTATCGAGTGCCCGACAATCCCGTGCGAAGAAGCGGTCTGGGTCTACCGGCAGCATTGAACCGCGGTCCGGTAGTCGCAAGACGGACCGGCGCAGAACTGGGGATCCGCAGCGAGAAAGTGAGGAAGGAGGAAAGGCGCGGAGAGAGATGGGGCTTGACCGAGGCAAGCGTGCTCGCAGGGACAGTGAACATCATGATGATGACATGATAGTGGCTCAAAACATGTTGGAATTGCGGCAGAGTGCTATGGCAAAGGTAGTTCCTCCCGGGTTGGCAGATGCGGAGGTGCTGCAGACGGAGTCCCAGCTGGGGGTTCCCGAGACACTGGAGGCTGGGACCCCACTGCGCCAACTATGCCGAGTACATCAGCCTCAGCAGGTAATGCAGTCAGGGACCCGAGGATAGCGGCAAGGGATGTTGTTTCTGAGCAACATTCACAGGATACCATCTATCATCGGCGGTCAGGTGGTACTGAGGGGAGAGAGCAGCCGGAGTGCGGGCCTCGTCACAACAGACCGTCATTGGTGCCAAATATGCGCGTAGCGCCCCCGCGACGTCAGGCTATTGCCGATGGAGGACATCATAATCCCGATAGCGTGCGTGATGGGGGGAAGGTGAGGGCAGAGAGGTTGCATCCGCCGGAATCCATCGATTTAATGGCGAGTCGCATCAATGCGCAGAAGAAGAGATCGCGGAGCTGGAAAAAAGTGTTTAGCCAGGACATAGCAAACAAGGCGCTCACCACGGAGATAGTTGCGTTGGAGGCTAAGGTGAAGACTCTGCAGGCGGAAAATGCCAGCCTTACTGCAATTGCGAGAACAGGTAGAATCAGTGATCACGGTGGCGGTAAGTCGAACATACAGAAAGCCATTCCTGTGAAATACCTTGGAGTTCTTAGGGCGGTTGAGGAAAACTGACAAAGTGGTGCAAGAACGAGACTATGGAGCTGGACCCTATGGCGGAACAAACGCAGAGACGTTGGACTGGACGTACCATCGAGGTAGAGCCGGTAGAAGGGACACTTTGGAGCGAAAACGGTGTAGGATATATTGCTACCCCTCCGGGCTATATCATCAAGAACTGCAGTGGTATACACCTTCGTACAGGGACGAGAGTGATCTGCTGAATGACTTGGTGTGACACGTACTGCGCCAAAGTCCGTGGTGTGATGTGTTTTCCGATGAGGAGCAGCGTGTGTGCTGTCAAGAGGCTGTGGCGGGGAGCAAGGAATTGAAAGTGAAGGTGACGCAGAAACTGTCAGACGTGATGAGTGCACGGAAGCGTAATGCGAGGGACAGATTGTTCGGTTCGCTGGGGTACAAGAATTAATGTCTAGAGGCCCGACGCTGACGACGCGAGCTGAGATGGACAAGCGAGAGGATCAAAAGCGCGAAGCTTCTGAGAGGCTTTTGAAACGGGAAAGCAAAGGTGATTTGGATATGGGGGATGTGGCGAACGGCACCGTTCTCAGAGCTGCGATACAGCAAAGGCTTGGTTCCTGACAGCTTCGAAATGGAAGTGAATGGTGATGCATGGTTTAACAACCGAGTAGCTGTGAATGT
>JALQPE010002000.1:0-66126 GCA_030407315.1 Asparagopsis taxiformis
ACGTAACGAACGGGCTAACGAGCCCCAATTACCACGATGGGAACGTCTGTGTTCTCGGAAATGGACGCGGACGTCCACAACCTCTAGTACACCTAGTATTACTAGGCGGACGTCCATGTTTCTCCAGTATTTTTGGATGTCCGCCTAGAACCGGACGTCCATGCGGTCTAGTACGTCTAGTATTATAGGGCGACATTCATTGTTTCTAGTACCACGGATGTCCCCCTCGGGATGGACTTCCGCCATGCTATGTCAACCTAGGACGGGCGCCGGTTCAGAAATTCAAAAATTTCGACCCCAGAAATTTCTGCCGCCGTGCTCGACATGGATGTCCGCATCCATCACGGCGACCACTCTATTTTCCTTGTCGGTCGACTCCAATTTTCGTCCTTTAATTTTTTCATCCTCTCGCTCACACCCCCTTCTGTTGGTGCTCACCTCCCCCGTACTTACCTCAACACCCAATACCACTCTAGCACGCATTTTCAGATACCTATCCCCGCTTTCCACGGTGCACACCTCCATTCCATACTACTTTTCTGCTTCTACCGTACAGATTTCGTATAACCAGTCCTCATACTACCTCAGAATAGGGCAAAACACCCCCTATCTCCTCGACATGCTCTCCCCATCACCTTTGAAACGTATTGTTCTTCAATACCCTCTCTCCTCTACCTTCAACCCCTCTCCTCGTCCCCCTCTCACAAACTTCCCCTGCAGCTTACTCTTCCAAAACCTCTCCTCTCCCATCCCGTACCCGACCTGACCTCCCACCCTCCCTCCCTCAGCTGCTCATGCCCCCCCCATCCGCATCTCGATACCGTATACACCACCACCACCGGCCCACGCTCCCGCTCCCCCCGCCGTCTCCCCAGAAACCTCCCCGCTCTGAAACACATATCAACCCCCCACTTCGCACCCTTCCTCCCACTCCCCTCCCTCCCCAAATACAATAACCCCCTTCTTCTCCATCACATCCCCACTCACCACAGCCAGAACAGGACGCCACCCCCTCCCCCTCTTTCTTCTCACTTTCCTAAAAACCCCCTCCTCTCGGCGACTTCACCGCACCTCCTACGGTCCCACCTAAACACCTCCTCCGCCCTCACTACCCCAACACCCCGCAGCGTCTCCCCAATCCCCATAATATGCTTGTCGGCACTCCTCTCCGAATCACACTCCATCTAAACCCGCACTCCGTACATTTCCACCTCCCCCTGTACCATCCCAAGATTACATCCCCCCCAGAACACATCCTCATACCACAGAAGAATTTTCTTCCTCTCATACCTCATCCTTAAAACCTCCATCAGCTCCATGTAAATTTCGATGTAAATATTTTCTCCACTATGCAATCTCAAACATGTATGAGCCTATGCCTTTCCGCTTTGTCACCCTTGAATATTGGTACTCATGTATTCATAAAATAGGGCCCCCACATCCCTATCCCGTTCTGCAAGCTTTACAACCACTAGACGCATACTCCACAACTAACAACAAACACTACCTCGCTATTTCAGACGACGCGGTACACAAGTAGCGTAGTCTCAACCTTCCGTGCGCCTTCCCTGATGCGTACAAGTGCGAAACGTCCTAGACTACTACTACTACGATATAGTATATCAGAAGTGACTGCGGGAATTTTCGGCACAGGAGATGCTGGGCCACCCAATTGATTTTTCGGAAATTTTAGAATTTCTGGGCTGGCCAGCGTGCAATCGAGCTGGACTCCACCGGACGTCCATTTCAGGTGGTCGTGAGAGAGTTGGGCGGGCACCATGATGAAACAAGGACCAAGACCTGTCCTGGGTACTTGAGCCTGAATCGACCCTTCGTGAGACGCCATTTTGGCTTAACAGTTGGTGCTTATAGAAGCCAGTGATAGCCCCGATCGGGGCGGCGGCCGTTCCGGCTTACAGTTGGTGCTTACAGACGCCAGTGATAGCCCCCGATCGGGGCGGCGGCCGGTTCCTGGGGCCGTTGTGGCCAAATTAGACACCCTGATTTGATTAAAATTTGGGCTATTCTCAAAAACATGCACATGTGAACATGTTTTTGAGATGGGGGTGTGCCGTACGGCACAATCGACCGCCCAAATCGATGATTTTTTACAATATTTTTGTGCCCGAAATTTTAGAATTTCTGGGCTGGCCAGCAGTGCAATCGAGCTGGACATCCACCGGACGTCCATTTCAGGTTGGTCGTGAGAGAGTGAGGCGGGACCATGATGGAACAAGGACCAAGACCTGTCCCTGGCGTATTGAGCCTGAAATTGACCCGTCGTTAGCGCGATTTTGCTTACAGTTAGTGCTTACAGAAGCCAGTGATGGCCCACTCGGGGCGGCGGCCGGTTCCTGGGGCCGTTGTGGCCAAATTAGACACCTTGATTGAATTAAAATTTGGGCTATTCTCAAAAACATGCACATGTGAACATGTTTTTGAGATGGGGGTGTGCCGTACGGCACAATCGACCCGCCCAAATCGATGATTTTTTGCAATTTTTTTGTGCCAAATTGTAGAATTTCTGGGCTGGCCAGCAATGCATCTGAGCTGGACATCCACCGGACGTCCATTTCAGGTTGGTCGTGTGCTGCCTACATCGACGCATTGCAGAAACTAAGCAGCGGGTTCACTACTAATACAAGTACACGGAATATGAGTAACGTGATAGGTGAGTAGTGTTTGTCGTTGAGGGAGTAAGGCGGGACCATGATGAAACAGGGAAAAAGATGTCACCCAAGCATAACTTAGGCTTAAAGCCTGGAATCGACCCTCGTAAGACGCGATTTTGGCTTACAGTTAGTGCTTACAGAAGCCAGTGATGGCCCCGCTCGGGGCGGCGGCCGGTTCCTGGGGCCGTTGTGGCCAAATTAGACACCTGATTTGAATTAAAATTTGGGCTATTCTCAAAAACATGCACATGTGAACATGTTTTTGAGATGGGGGTGTGCCGTACGGCACAATCGACCGCCCAAATCGATGTTTTTTGCAATATTTTTTTCTGCCCGAAATTGTAGAATTTCTGGGCTGGCCAGCAATGCATCTGAGCTGGACATCCACCGGACGTCCATTTCAGGTTGATCGTGTATCGTGCACGTCCAACACATTACCGGAAGCAAGTAGGCGATGAAGCACGTACAAACCCAATTGTTCTGCTATTTCTACCATAGACCATCGAGTCTAGAGATGTGAGGGAATCGTCCTGGAAATCATGCTCCAACCCACGAGGGAATGGACAATCTAGTTTGAAAGCATGGAACGGAAGTACATTATACTAGGTTCATAGATTGAAAGTGATAAAGGAGATGATTATATTCTCGATAATTGTTTACCAAAGTAGTGTTGTTAAGCTATCTAGCCGTCGGAAAATTGTTCTTCGTCTTCGTCCTCATCATATTCAGGATCTCCCGGCAGAATAGGCGTTATCGGCAACCGTGGAGTTGAATAGCTCAAGATGAATTCTTCACCCGTGTGAGGGTTCTCTTCTTGGGAGCTTCTGTCGTCTTCATCCGCATGATTCCGAGCTGCCCTGTCTTCGGCCTACGATCTTTCTTGACCGGGATGGGAACAACTGTCTTGTGGCGAACATTGACAGGTGCCGGTTGACTTTGCCTGGCAGACCGGCGCGGAGCATTGGCGATTACTTCTTCTTCGAATCCCAACCGCCTGATGAAACCAAACGAAACATTGTCGGGAATCGGATACGACGCATTCCTGAAATACGTGTGATACCTCGTTGTCGTGTGTGACACAACTCTGTCGACATGCCCTGCCCCGGCATGTTGTACATGGCCGTGACCGATGAAGACTGAACGTGGCGGAACGATTACCTTCTTCAGCTTCATCGTCTTGGCGTACATATCTAATTCCAGCGCTTTGGAAAAGACGTACTTGTGGGACCCTGGACACACCCAGATAGGGAATGGGTCATCTCCGTTGGCAATAACAAAGTAACCCGGAAGTTGATCTTTGCGGTCGCGAGGAGGAACAGGGAAATCATTGTGTGGGACCTGCCGAGGACACCCCTTTCCCGTTATCAAAAACCGTCCCCCAGATGCCGGCATGACAAGTTTTTCTCCCGGTAAACCGCACTCCTCCAGCCCTATCAGCCGGACAAGGATTCCCAACCACACATCCAGCAGGGCTCGCCGCGTCACAAACTTGAACCGGTCGATATGCGTCTCATCGTTCTCGGCATAGTCAACCAGGCAGTGGCGCGTAGACGTGAAGCGAGCCCTCCCCTCATTCCGGTTCTTCTCATCTGTTTCATCGTCCCCCGTATTGACAATGGGACTCCACAGCTGCCGGTTCCCAGGGTCCTTGTGCACCTCCTCCCCCTCCCATGTTCCCAAAAGTACCGAAACAATTCCTGGTTAGGAATTTCTTCCATGAGACCCAAGTCAAATGGGAACTTGTCCGACGCATCGAGGTAGCTTACATCCGCGAAATTGTGCATCACCGTATACCCTCGCTCGTTGATTTCCGTTCGGCAATTGTGGAAGTACGCCATACCAGTGCCGGCCTCATACGAATCCTTCCAGCTTGTAGACATTCGCGCAACCTGGGCGAAGTCCAGCCTCGAGGGTAGAAACGTCGATGTAGGCTCACACATCGCCTTGGCAGCCATCTTCCACGCTGCGAAAAACATCGGATAGATGGTGTCGATCTCGAAAACAAGATGACGAGCCCGATGTTGTTCCGGAATATGCAGCCCCTCAAACACAGGGTCCATCGCCACTTGCTTCAAATACCTCACCTCTCTGCCCTCCTCATCGATTTCCACACTCTCCAATAACAACCTGAGCTCAATCGGGGGCAGACAGCCAACCCTCACCGATGCGATGACGTCCGCGGGACGCTGCGCCAGATGATGCCCTTCAGCTCGGTCTTTGACTTCGAAATCGTCGGGAAGAGATGGCATACGGTCGTCGAACAGGAGGTCGTGTTCAGAAGGAGAGTCACGAACGATGTAACCGTCTTCATCGACTTCCACTCCTTCCGGAACAGTGAATGTAATTGTCACTTCGCGGACCCCCTTGCTTTCGACTTGGCCCTCGTCTGCACCCTGTTTGTCTTCCTCGTCCGAAGCGGTATGGACAGATTCTTGGTTGGAGGGAGTCGCACCAGCACGTTGGTTATCTTGGGGGACAATCTCAACGGCAGAATCGGGGGAACGGGCGGAGTCTTCGTCAACCTCATCACCGGAAGCAGTGGCTTGTTGTTGATCGGTGGGTTTATCAACAACGGCCTGCTCTTCTTCCCCGGCGGATTGTTGTACCACAACCGGCTCTTCTTCCTCGAGGCGTGTGCTCCCCGTCGAGCGAAGTCGCTGTGAACGGCGGCGGATGCCATGCGAAGCAGGCTCATGTTCGACATTCCGCTGCTTCTTGTGAGTGAGTCTCACATTGGCAGCAGAAGGGCGGCGTTTGCGTCGAGCCTTAGTCTTCTTCTTCAATGTCGGATTGAAAAACTCTTTCAAGTTCGTTTCCAAATCCTGTAAACGCGTGGTTCTCCGTCGCATTCGAACCTCACTGCTCCGGTCGTCCCCTCTATACATTGCAATGGCATTGGTGAGATGCCATTGCAACTCCTTCGGCTGCTTAACCGACCCAATTGCCATCTCTGTGCTCAGAAATGACTTGCGCATAATACTCTTTGGGCGCCCAAACGCAGCGTACAGAGAATTTGCTATTGCAGTCACGCGACGGACGTATGTATAGAAGTCGTTCACGTCAAAGCGTCCATCCGGACGTCCACCATGAGCAGGGTTCAAGTACTCCGAAAGACCACGCAAGACGAAGACAAAGTTTTCTTCCAGCAACTCGCGCACTATCTTGTGGTCCAGGTGCGTTATCCCAATCTCGTTGCGGCGCTCGGAATTGTTCAGCTCACGCAACACTTCGTCGAGAACAGGATGCTTCAGCGTTGCTATAGCCAAACGCGTCCACCGCCGGGCCGTGTTCGTTGAATTCATCATCCCCATGAACTGCGCCTCGAACAATGTTCGGATGACATCAGACTCACGCAAGTCGCCAGCGTTTTCCACGTTATTTGCAACAGCAATCGTACGGATGAACTGCTGGATGGACGACAAGATTCGAACCAGGGAGCGCTCCGTCAGTTGCGTCCCAGTCGTATGGTTCGACTCTGCACTCTTGTGGATGATCTCATGAGGCTGAAGATCACTGTCGTCCTTGCGGCGAAGGTAGTACACATCCAGAGGCTGAGTAACCCAGCGCAAGCGGTTTGCGTCCTGTGGCAGCTTGGTTCTGTGCATACGGGTGAGGCGCGTGAAGTCATCGGCAATGCTATGCATAGCATTGAGACGATGCAGTCCGTCGATCACGGTCACGTTCGCATTGGCATGGAATTTGCCATTCTGGAACAGACGCGTGTCGGCGGGCAGATGCGTGTTCTGCGACCTCAGCACCGTCACAGTGATACGCGAAGAGCTCACATACCCCACAGCCAACATATTGTTGCGCAGGTCCTCCACGTGGTCTTCTTTCACATCCCGAAGGGTCACGGCCGGTTCCACTAGCTGCCTCACCAGCACAGTCGCTCCTTCTCCGACGTAATCCGACGTCACAAACTTGGGCACCGTAATTTGCGTCCCCTGCTGCTCACGAATGCTTTCCGCCACCTCCGGTTCGTCGTCCACCTCGGTTACGTCCTGCGTAGTAGCTTCGGTGACGTTGGAGCGAGCAGGGTGCTTCGTGCCTCCACTGGAGGCTCTGGCAGAGCGAGCAGGGCGCTTCGTTCGTGCCTCCCGAAACCGGGACGGAGCGTGCTGGATGCTTCGTACCCCCCGAACCAGTGATTTCGCCTGCCGGACCGGTACTGGGCATCCGTCCCGAGCTGGCCTGGTTCGTCGCTGCGTTGAAGTTTGACGCTGCAGCAGGGGTACGAATGTCGCTAGGGCCATCCTCCGCAGCGGGGCGCATCATCCGAGTATCCCAAGGGTAAAACGCCGCGGCGTATGCTCCACCCATCGTCTCCGGCGGTCCCTCGGCGCCATCAAACATGTACGGGAACGGGAGGTCCTTGAACTTGTCCTTAGTCGCAATGTTGCGCACGACGATATAGTCGGCCTCGTCGGTTTCCGGCAGCTTGTGGTTGTGCAGCGTGCGCGGAAGGCCAACATCGCCACCAGCAGTGCTCACCGAAGCCGTCCCAATATGCACAGCCGCACCGTCCACGTCCGCAAACAAATTGACATCGACGCCGCGCTTGAGTCCGCGCGACTCCGCTGACGCGCTCACTTGATCGCCGCAAACCGTTGAAAACAAACTGCTGAAATGCGTATCCGCCATGGTTGTTGAGTTGGAAAGGAAAAGAGATGGTTGACGTTGACGTATTCGAGTGATGTGGATGGTAGGTTTCACGTTGCTTGAAGAATGGTCGTGAACGCCAATCGCTGGAAATAATAACACAATACAACCGAAATTTTGTTAGGTACACACCTATCGTGACCGCTGGAATGCAAGACAGGCAATCGAGATGTGAGTGTCCGTTCGGAACGGGCCCGAGTCGGGCTCTCGAAACCTGACGAGGTGGCGTGAAGCAGGCAGTGTCCTTGATGTGTAATGTGTTAAAATTACAGCTGTCAAGCTAGGCGGCTTTTGGGGCGGCTGCGAGCACCCCTTTATCCGGGGAACACCCTGATTTGAGTTAAAATTTGGGCTATTCTCAAAAACATGCACATGTGAACATGTTTTTGAGATGGGGGTGTGCCGTACGGCACAATCGACCCGCCCAAATCGTTGATTTTTGCAAGATTTTTTGTGCCCGAAATTTTAGAATTTCTGGGCTGGCCAGCAGTGCAATCGAGCTGGACATCCACCGGACGTCCATTTCAGGTTGATCGTGTGCTGCCTACATCCACGCATTGCAGTAACTAAGCAGGCGGGATCACTACTAATATAAAGTGCACGGAATATGAGTAACGTGATGGGTGAGTAGTGTTTGTGTTGAGGGAGTAAGGCGGGACCATTATGAAACACGGAAGAAGATGCGTACCTAGCATAACTTAGGCTTGAAGCCTGGAATCGACCCATCTTTCGGCGCCATTTAGCCTTACAGTTAGTGCTTACAGAAGCCAGTGATGACCCCGCTCGGGGCGGCGGCTCCGGTTCCTGGGGCCGTTGTGGCCAAATTAGACACCCTGATTTGAATTAAAATTTGGGCTATTCTCAAAAACATGCACATGTGAACATGTTTTTGAGATGGGGGTGTGCCGTACGGCACAATCGACCCGCCCAAATCGATGATTTTTTACAATTTTTTTGTGCCCGAAATTTTAGAATTTCTGGGCTGGCCAGCAGTGCAATCGAGCTGGACATCCACCGGACGTCCATTTCAGGTTGGTCGTGAGAGAGTGAGGCGGGACCATGATGGAACAAGGACCAAGACCTGTCCCTGGCGTATTGAGCCTGAAATTGACCCTTCGTGAGACGCGATTTTGGCTTACAGTTAGTGCTTACAGAAGCCAGTGATGGCCCCACTCGGGGCGGCGGCCGGTGCCTGGGGCCGTTCTGGCCAAATTAGACACCTTGATTTGAATTAAAATTTGGGCTATTCTCAAAAACATGCACATGTGAACATGTTTTTGAGATGGGGGTGTGCCGTACGGCACTTTCGACCGCCTAAATCGATAAAATTTTGCAATTTTTTCCTGCCCGAAATTCTACAAGTTCTGGGCTGGCCAGTAATGCATTAGCTATCTCCTCTAAACCGATTCTAACAAGCAGAAAGAATCCTCTCCTTCATGACGATGCTCTCCATCGTCTTTTCGAAGCCATTTCCGTACGAAAAATAATCGAAAAACATATTTGACTTTAACCTAACAGCTATCGCGAGCACCGTACTCAGCTATATTTCCTCTGTAATTTCCTTCCTCCAACCAATCAATAGCCGCTTGGTCACAGGCTTAAAAGCCTTCCACTATCTGTCCTATCCATCGAAGACCCTCGGAGGGTTCGATCCAGGCCTTGATCACCCATGATGGGTGTGCAACCCGAGAAAATGAAAATGGAACATATTGCGACAGGGACGAGATATCATTCCATGAAAGAGAACTTCTCTTTCGTTTACTTTTTTCTAACAAGATTCTAAACGTCTACAAACCCTATGTCGTCCGTCCGTTTTCATCCCGGAGAGATGTGGATGTGAGGTAAGACGCAGTGGTGATGTTGTGTTGATTCCCACAGACGGAGGTGGAGGAGGTGGCTACGGAGGAAGCCTGGAGAACTTGTCCGGTACTGACATCTCACATGTTGCCATTAACGGAGGTGGTGGAGGAGGCTATGGTGCAAGCCTGGAGAACATGTGACTCACATCTCGCAGATGTCAGTACCCATGGATGAGAAGAAAAGCATGTTGAGGTGCGGTTCGGATATTCGATCCATTAACGGAGGTGGTGGAGGAGGCTATGGTGGAAGCCTGGAGAAGAATAGAGTAGTCCTATACCCATGGATCACAAGAAGACGTTGTTGGGCTCCTTTTCGAAGCCCATTCGTCTCTTGAATAAATTTAGCACCCAAATCATATACGATTGCCGAGTTGACACCCCGTATGTCTCGTTGGTAGAAATAGCAGGGGTTCCACCACTCAGCTGGCGGGAAGTAGTTACTGATTATATGAGATATGGCTTAGCTCCCGCCAAAACCGATAGCTCTGGGCTCAGGTTCTCCAAATGTGGTTATACGAATGTGTTCTGACAATGCTAGAAGACGAATATCTGCATCCTGATTTGAATTAAAATTTGGGCTATTCTCAAAAACATGCACATGTGAACATGTTTTTGAGATGGGGGTGTGCCGTACGGCACAATCGACCGCCCAAATCGATGTTTTTTTGCAATATTTTTGCTGCCCGAAATTGTAGAATTTCTGGTCTGGCCAGCAATGCATCTGAGCTGGACATCCCCATGTCCAGTGGCCGTCCGGATGTCGCTCACCTGGTAAGCGTGATGCACCTGTGACAACCTATGTGACTGCAGTCACAGCCGCCATGGCGGCCGTGCAGTACAACCCTCAAAGACAGGGAATCACAATCTTTTTAAAATTTTTCTCTACCACGTATCCGTCACAACTTATTACCTACACCGGTTACGGGTTTCAAGACCTTTCCAGTGCTGTGTACCCGTATACTCTGTTCCGTTCGATATCAACCAGTGTTCCTCACGAAAGAGTGCAAACGTCACGAGATACGTCGTCAAATTTGACTGTCTCGCCGAGCGGTCGCCATCCTGTACCGAATTTTCCACTCATTCCATTATGACGAATAAGCGCAGGCGCAACAGCAATCCGATCGTTGACGACGCAACCGTGCCAATTCTGCGCGAACCCGCTAGCCCTTGGGAGGATTCTAGTGACATGGGTACACGTCGAAACGTAGGTCGCGCCGCCCGCGAAACTACTCTCGCTGGCAAAGACTTCCTCCGCCTCTTGCTGGATTTGTTCGCCCACTCAAGTTTCGCAGACTTGACGGACAAGCCGGGAGGTTTCACATACGCGGACCTTGGCGCTTGGGTTGCGCAGGGCACGGAAGAACAATTTCTGGCGCTGCAAGGTCGACTCAGCATGGCCTTCAGCGGTCGTTCGAAGAATGCTGGAGTCGAGGCGGATGTTGCCGAAATCGTCATGGCAGAGATGAACGTTGAGCGAGCCAAGCAGATTGTTCGTCTGGCATTACCGATTGCCGAGTTTTCAAGACAGGATGAGCGTATCGGGCAATGGGTTGAGCACTGCATCCTTTCTGGGATCGTGCCGCAGACCTTCCTTATTGGATGTAACATGCTTCCTTCGCCACTACAGGCGCCGCAGCGCGGGGAACCAAGCGCCTTCGTTCTTGCTCCACCGGAAACGTTCGAGGTATTGATGTATTTCCAAGCGTTGTCTATCATCCGAAATCACAACAAGAACCTGCCGCGTCGCCGAATAGGCGACGCGGCCGAGGAGGGGAACGAAGCCGCACGCGTCCCAGCCCATCGGAAAAGCACTAATCGAGCTTGTTACGTGGTTCAAGTTTTATACCATGCTTGGACCGATGTGGCCTTCGCCGCAAAGTTTTCCAGCTTCGAAGAGTTGATGGCGCCGTACATCATTTTCGACAGCAGTGAGCATTGGTTTGACGTGCTCGATGAAGGTCTATTCGCACCGATAGAGCAGAAGCTAGATCTCTACCACGACAAAGCTCCCCTATCTCATCCTGATGGATATGGTGGAAAAGTAGAGACAAGAACCAGTGCGCAGCACAGTGTATTTAGGGACCTTGTGAGGAAGTTCTTCGACCGGTTGCAGTTTCTTATCGTCAACCCGGACCTGTACACCTGGCCGGAGTCCGACCGCTGGGGGGCGCTGGAAATATACTTGTCAAGCGGAAATCCGGACAAGCTGCCAGCGTACTTTGACACCCTCGACGAAGACGTTATGGCTGTCCTCCGCCCGGCACCACAAGCCGCGGACGCAGAAAAGGTCCCCAAGCCGGTTGATGACACTCCCACTCGTCGCAACACAGGAGGGAGAGGTTTGGTTCCGTCGACAAGACACACAACCAGGCTTCAACTTGGACCTGGGAGGACCAGTCTTACTGCCCAAGGGCCGTCTCCCCCGTCACCGTCACCCCATGCGACAGAAGAGCAGGAAAGTGAAGGGCAGGCTCTCGCAAAGGACTTTCTTTCGAAAATGAGTCAGTATTGCCGGGTGTATGACGTCCCTTTCGAAGATTTGGTCAGTGCCGACGAGAGCCGAGAACACGTGCCCATCACGGGCAACGTTCAGCTCATTCTGACAGATCCGCCCTACAATGTTCGTCGTAAGAGGAACGATTCCAACTCTTCGTACGACAGGCTAACTGCAGAAGATATGCAGGCTAGCATCGAAGTGTTTGACGAGCTGTTGCGCCCCGGTGGCCACGGCATCGTGTTCTGCTCCGTTTTGCAGTTCTACGAATGGTTCCATTACTTGGAAACGTACAAAGGACCGCAGTCAGAAGGCCCAACCGATGCTGCTGCCAGTGATGACGGGTCGGATGAAGAAGAGGTTACGTCCATGAATTCGGACTCCGAAGCATCGCAGCACAGTGGCGAAGAAAGTGCGGATGAGGAGGAGGAGGAGGACGAGGAGGAGGAGGACGTCGTTCGGAATTCAGTTTTCTTCGTTGACGAGGTACCTCTGTTGTTTGTCCGACTACCTGGGCACCTCTATCAAATGCCGGGGCGGAAGAGGTACCAACGCATGAACATGGCAGAGGTCGCTATCCACTTCTGGAAGCGAGGTGTTCCGTTCAAGACCGGAAGCGAGATGGTGGCCTATAGGAACCACGGATACATGGACGGCACGTACCCGGCGTGGTGCAACGTCACCATCAATATGCCCGCCATCGATTCGAATGAGATGGTGTGGCGAACAAGGAGCACAACCGGTGCTACGGTCAGAGTTCGTGCAGAGCAGAAGAGCGTCGCTCTCATGATGGAGTTGATCAGCCAGCATTCACAGCCTGGTGATATTGTTGTCGATCCATTCTCTGGCACTTTCGCAACGGGAAAAGCAGCTATGAGCTTGCCTGAGCACCGTGTTTTCGTTGGCAGTGACATGGACAAATTGTGTGTGGCACGATCGCTTCCAAAGCTGTGTGCAGTCATGTCACGTGTAATTCTTTCAAACAACACTGACATGAGGGTCACGACAGAAGCGAAACAGAGTGCTGAGAAGTTCTTGGCGTCCCCCTCTGTCACGATGCGTACGCAGAGGGAACGCAGGATCATCGAACCCCCACCTGGCCTTCCCCTGTACCAGAGGTTCCCGAAATATATTCGGCAGTACCTCTGGCAGCTGTGCCCAGAGTCGATTGCGTCGCACGAGCACATGGAAAAACCGGTACATTATTGGCCACCTTCCCTGCGCCGCTGGTTGCAAACTGAAAACCCTCGCGTGATGCGGGCACACGATTGTGTTGCGAAAAAATTGAGCGTTCGACCATCGCTGATTAAGCATCCAAATGCAGGAAGAGGGCTCTTCGCTGAACAGACATTTAATGTTGGCGACGAAGTATGTGCATACTACGGAACTGTTGTGTACTCTGATATGAGCAAGGAGTCGATGAGGTTCGCGTACGGAGAGGGTCACATGGCGATAACGAAGGAAACATTCTTGATGTATGCCATCAAGCTGTATGCAACAGCGGAGGACGACGAAAACATCGAGCATCCAATTTGGATTGTTCCGGCTCCGTTCTGTTCGGCGCAGTTCATCAACGACCCGCGGTATTTGCGAGGTGAGGACACTCCGGCGGAAGACACCAGGCGGATGGCCAACGTCGAGTTTGTCGAGAACTACAGCAGCGGTTCGACGGGGAAGAAGCTCAAGGCGAAGGACCTAGAAAATCCGAAGATCATTGTAGTACGTGCAATCCGCGATATCCGTCCGGGGCAGGAGCTCTACGTTCATTATGGGACAGCGTTTAGAGCATGGAATTAGGGTCACGAAAGATGTTTTCATTTCGACTACAAATAAAGCTACGTTCCAGAGTTGAAGTATATCATATAATGCAGCATGTCCAGCCACCATTAGTCCAGGGTGAAACCTATTCGGCAGTACTCGCCTGTCAAAAACCAATCGTTCACACTCTAGGTGCACTTCGTCCGAGCAGTGAACCTGACTGCTTGGTTGCTGTTATGCGTGCAGATGCAAAATACACGACCAAGTTGAAATGGACGCCCGGTGGATGTCCAGCTCAGTTGCATTGCTGTCCGGCCCAGAAATTCTACAATTCAGGGCAGAAAAAAATATTGCAAAAAACATCGATTTGGGCGGTCGAAAGTGCCGTACGGCACACCCCCATCTCAAAAACATGTTCACATGTGCATGTTTTTGAGAATAGCCCAAATTTTAATTCAAATCAGGACGTCTTCCGGACATAGGGGTGCTCGCGGCCTAGCTCTACAGCTGTAATTGTACCTCATTAAATACTGTTGATGACTGCCTACCGTATACAATCTGGGCTGTTGGCGTATTATCCGGTACTTGACCTGACCTGAACGTTCATCGCAGACCGTTGTGGTTACCGACACTATACAGCAATCTTTTTTGTATCTCGTGCAACTCAATCGTTCCATCGCTTCCGGGAAAGCTTCATTATGCCGCCGCGTATTGCGAAGAAAGCTCCAAAGCCTCCGGGCCTCCAGAAAACCCGGTCAGCAGCTGCTGTATCGAGTGCCCGACAATCCCGTGCGAAGAAGCGGTCTGGGCCTACCGGCAGCATTGAACCGCGGTCCGGTAGTCGCAAGACGGACCGGCGCAGAACTGGGGATCCGCAGCGAGAAAGTGAGGAAGGAGGAACGGCGCGGAGAGAGATGGGGCTTGACCGAGGCAAGCGTGCTCGCAGGGACAGTGAACATCATGATGATGACATGATAGTGGCTCAAAACATGTTGGAATTGCGGCAGAGTGCTATGGCAAAGGTAGTTCCTCCCGGGTTGGCAGATGCGGAGGTGCTGCAGACGGAGTCCCAGCCGGGGGTTCCCGAGACACTGGAGGCTGTGACCCCCACTGCGCCAACTATGCCGAGTACATCAGCCCCAGCAGGTAATGCAGTCAGGGACCCGAGGATAGCGGCAAGGGATGTTGTTTCTGAGCAACGTTCACAGGATGCCAACTATCATCGGCGGTCAGGTGGTACTGAGGGGAGAGAGCAGCCGGAGTGCGGGCTTCGTCACAACAGACTGTCATTGGTGCCAAATATGCGCGTAACGCCCCCGCGACGTCAGGCTATTGCGATGGAGGGCATCATATTCCCGATAGCGTGCGAGATGGGGGGTCGGTGAGGGCAGAGAGGTTGCATCCGCCGGAATCCATCGATTTAATGGCGAGTCGCATCAATGCGCAGAAGAAGAAGATCGCGGAGCTGGAAAAAAAGTGTTTAGCCAGGACATAGCAAACAAGGCGCTCACCACGGAGATAGTTGCGTTGGAGGCTAAGGTGAAGACTCTGCAGGCGGAAAATGCCAGCCTTACTGCAATTGCGAGAACAGGTAGAATCAGTGATCACGGTGGCGGTAAGTCGAAAATACAGAAAGCCATTCCTGTGAAATACCTTGGAGTTCTTAGGGCGGTTGAGGAAAACCTGACAAAGTGGTGCAAGAACGAGACTATGGAGCTGGACCCTATAGCGGAACAAACGCAGAGACGTTGGACTGGACGTACCATCGAGGTAGAGCCGGTAGAAGGGGCACTTTGGAGCGAAAACGGTGTAGGATATATTGCTACCCCTCCGGGCTATATCATCAAGAATCTGCAGTGGTATACACCTTCGTACAGGGACGAGAGTGATCTGCTGAATGACTTGGTGCGACACGTACTGCGTCAAAGTCCGTGGTGTGATGTGTTTTCCGATGAGGAGCAGCGTGTGTGCTGTCAAGAGGCTGTGGCGGGGAGCAAGGAATTGAAAGTGAAGGTGACGCAGAAACTGTCCGACGTGATGAGTGCACGGAAGCGTAATGCGAGGGACAGATTGTTCGGTTCGCTGGGGTACACGAAATTAATGTCTAGATGCACGATGCTGACGACGCGAGCTGAGATGGACGAGCGAGAGGAACAAAAGCGCGAAGCGTCTGAGAAGCTTTTGAAACGGGAAAGTAACGGTGATTTGGATATGGGGAGGTGGCGAACGGCACCGTTCTCAGAGCTGCGATACAGCAAAGGCTTGGTTCCTGACAGCTTCGAAATGGAAGTGAATGGTGATGCATGGTTTAACAACCGAGTAGCTGTGAATGTGCTGGACAACTAGCTGTGAATGTGCTGGACATCTTCAGGGGTTATTCCATTCCACGTACAATTGCCATGCAGCGGTGCGCTCCATCCAATATCTCCAGAACGCCTTCTCGAAACCTGCCAGTCACGGGATGAGCTGTGTCATAACCGCTGTTGCGAATGCTCTCCATGAGCGCTTCCACATGACTTGCATCAACATCGCGAATCGATACGAATTTGCTGACTTGATTGGGGTCGATGAACACCCATCCGTCGTGCTTTTCACCGTGATTGTGGAACGTTCCTTCCATGGCGAACAAAGGTAGAGTTTTTAAGAAAGGGATAGTTGGTTGCTGCTTGACCAGGGTGGCGCAAAAGCAGAAGCTGGTTGTTTAAAACAAAGTGTCAGCGAGTGGTAGCACTTCGGTGGCTGTTTCCTTTCCACCCCTGTCCGAACCTTTACAAGATAACTACATCGACTGTTAGCTCAATAATCAATGTAATACTAAAGTAATACTCAAAATATTTTTCCATGCAATTTATTGGGCCCCGTAACATCTCTAAGCGTATCTTTGTAGTCCAATCGTATGCATCCGACATTCACTTCTAGAACGATTATTCACATCAAATTTTATGCTGCAATCAGTTCATGGCAGACATCATCCACACTGACGTGTCAATTTTGTCAATTGTCCATTCTATTTCTACACCACCTAAACATCTCTTCTCGACCTTTCCAATCCTCCTATTATATACTACTCTTTAGCAGAAGGTAACGGTTAGGCTTTCACTAATACAACAATTCTATCCCATAGCTATCCCAACATGCTTCCTCTCGCTCCAGACGACGTTATAGAAGTTCAATGGGAACTTCGGCCGTTAGGGAGGAAACGAAAAATTGTGTGGTGGTCTGCAATCGTCAAGGAAATTACTCAGGTCAAGACTGAAACAGACCCATTCCTCCATGCATTGCTCGAATACAAAGCTGAATATGGTTTCGACTCTACCCTTTCTCAAGTCAAGATTTCAGATTGTAACGAGCTCGTCGACAAGGATTCCGGAAGGATTCTCCCGTGGCGAAGTGGTGAGCTTCGCAGTATGGACTCACCTGCATCCCCAGCAGAGAGAGACCCGGACTACGGCATTGACCACACTCGCCACCGCCACCGCGGCATCCTTCAAGATTGCACTGCGGATCAAATGAAGAAGACCATAGCAGAAATGCTGGCAAGATTGGAAAAGCTGGAGTCAGCTGCCAACATCCTCTTCCCCCTCCATTCGATTCCAACAGCTCCATGACCTCCTCTGCTCTGACTGTATGTAGCATTCTGTTTCAGAAGCTTGGTGTGTACACGGACAAGCCCCTCTCCCTCCGGATGACAAAATCCGAGCACTCCAGGGGAATGCGACAAACATCGCAAGAAGAAAGCAGAGTACAGGCTGACTGCTCCCTTGCTCAATTCCGCACTATTGCCATTCAATGCAAGGCGAAAGAGAATCGTGAAGTTCTCTTCCAGCCGTCCTTTGAGGACATCACCTTTCCCTCTGGAAATGAGTCGGATCTTTCCATCATTTTACCCACCTTTCAGGCACTATGTGACTCCATAGGTACCTCGCAACACGGGTTCCAGAAAATATTGGTGAAGAGCAGGGCGGAACGCGATGGAGGCAGCTCATCGATTGTCCGAATTTTAGGAAATCTAGTCGACGTTGATTGCTCTCATGATGCTCCTTCTTCCGCATTTCTCGTCGGCTCATCTGCTTACGTCCTGTCCAGCCCAGACCAACGTATGACAGTTCTTTGCAGAGACTCCTACGAGTTTGACCATGTCAACAATACATTTTTACATCCCCTATGTCTTAGCCAACTATCACAGTCTAGCATCGTGGACTCTTTCCACCTACGTGATAAGGCTACTGTTATTTATGGAGCAACGTTTTCGTTACTGTGGAGACGTATTCAGCGCCGAGCTTGTTACAGCACTTTCCAGCCTCTATCAACCGCAGAGACGTTTGGTACACTACATCTACGCTTACCTTGCTGTATTTTCAGTGGTACTACTATATGCCAGGAGCTTGAAGACATTGGCTATGAGGCTATCTCTCGTCTTGGCTTCAATGCGGATTCAGACACTACCCACCCACCCTCTCCTCCACCTGCCACCTGCAGTCCGGAGCAAAAATGATAAAGCACACCTATCCGTAGTTATCCTGTTCCTGGGTATTCCATTCTAGAGCTCCTGTGGCCATCAATTTCTAGTAAAGACGGATACCCTCACCCCTTCTTACTTCGACTATTCCACTACGGTGCGAACGGCGCTGTTGAACTTTTCTAGGGAGAATGCGGGGTCTTGTAGGATGGTGATGACTTCGCTCACGCGGCCAGCGCCGGCCTTGTACTCGAGGGTTGTGAGACTGGCGGCGAGGGATTGCACGAGGAGGTCTGCGCGGGAGGGGGTTGAGGTTGGTGGCAGTGGAGCGTCACAGGGTGAGTCGCTGGAGGAAGCACGACCAGATTCTGGGTCTGGGGAGCTGGGTTGCGGGGAATCATGGTCGCCGTTTCGAGCAGGCTCATGGGTGACGGCAGGGACACGAGCGTTGTTGAAATGTTGGGGAGAGGGGTTGAAACGGTAGCGACACGTTCGCTCATGCAGCGCGAGCGCATAAGCATCTACGCAGTAGTAGAAGCATCCTTCATACTTGCATTCCATGTCGAGTTTTGGCGCAAAAGGGAGGATTGCGAGCTGAACAGGGGAGACTGTGCCGTCCAGATGCGACCAATTTTATTTTTGTGGTGCTTTCGAGACCTGGAATGTAACGTGTTCGTAGTTTTTTGGGTAGTAGTTTTGTGCTCACTCCAGCTGACATCCCAACGGTGGAATTTAACCGAGAGTTCAATCATTTCCAACTGTTACATCACATTGCGTGCTGGCAACGTGTGCATGGAAGGACGAACGACTGCCCTGGGACATGGATTTTCAATTAATTCATTTGTAATAATAAACTTTTTTATTTCCAAACTTCGTGGAATCTGAATGTGCTTTACAGCGGATATGCCACGGATCATGTAAGGAAAGCAAATGGATTCTCATATATATGATTATATGTTTATATTCGTTGTTCTCGATCCGGATCTCATTGTTCGGGGAATCAGAGACCATGGCTTGGGCCATACTCAATCTCACTGCCGGCGATGATTTCGAGTATGCACAGGAAGACTTAAGCGGACGCTGAAAGCTGTCCGGTCGACGCCGCAGGCTCCACTCCGCCCTCATCACCGACTGAGATTCTTTGACCGCCTTTGCTTTGTTTAGTGTAGAGGATGGACGAAGGTACGTGCGCGAATCTTGAGGGTATGCATTGAGGGAAGCGTGGGTTTTGAGTCTGACTATTTCCGTTGATGCGATATTTTTCCTTGCAAGCCTTTTGACTCATGGTGTGTATTGAGCGGAGGATGGAAGAGAGGTACGTGAAGTTTTGAAAGTATGCTGTGAGGGAAGGTTGGTTTTGAGTCTGACTGTTGTGGTCGATTCCGATGTTGTGTAGATGATGCAGGAATGTTGATGACGGAAGGTAAGTTTCATTGAGTGCCAAGATGTGCTTTGCGAAGATATGGACTGCTGACTATGATTATTATTCATTGCAAGGTTTTTGGATCATGGTTTGTATTGTGTGTAGGATGGATGAGAGGTACATTTGCGAGTTCTCAGGGTATGTAGCGAGGGAAACGTTGGTTTTCAATCTGACTGTTGCGATTGAATCCGATGTTGCGTAGGTGATGGAGGAATAGTGATGACGGAAGGTAAGTCACATTGGGCGCCCAGACCGGTTGTGCGAAGATGCGGAATGCTGACTACTTTTCTTGGCTACACGATTACGTGATATATGGTTTTTATTGTGTGCAGGATGGAACAGGTAAGGTAAGTGTGCGAGTTTTGAAAGTAAGCAGCGAGGGACGGTTGGTTTTGAGTCTGACTATTTCCGTTGATGCTATATTTTTCATTGGAAGCCTATTGAGTCATGGTGTGTATTGTGTGGAGCGAAGGTAAGTGTGCGAGTTCTGAAAGTATGCTGCGAGGGAAGGTTGGTTTTTTTTGAGTCTGACTGTTGTGGTTGATTGCGATGTTGTGTAGATGGTGCAGGAATGTTGATGACAGAAGGTAAGTTTCACTGAGCACCAAGACTTGTTTTGCGAAGATATGGACTGCTGACTTTGATTATTCATTGCAAGGTTTTTGGATCATGGTTTGTATTTTGTGTAGGATGGATGATTCACTCATCCTCTCGGAGAGGTAAGTAAGGGAGTTTCTAGGATATCTGTCGTGGTAAGCGTTGCTTTTGAATCTGACTGTTGGGGTTGATGTTTTGTATGTGATGCAGGAGTGGTGAAGCAGGAACGGCAGGACTGAAGGAGAGTGAAGAAGGGATGTAGGAAGATGGGGAATGAAGCTGTGAGGTGTTTCTGGTATGTGTATATTTTCGGGCATACGATAGAAGTGAGAGTGGGTTTCAAGTGGTGTAAGATTTTGCTGACCATGTTCGTGTTTGATGTCTTGATGATTTAATGGGCTGGGGTGGTGTCGAGGAAAGCGGGATGGAATTGGGAAGGAGCGGATTTTTTGTAATCAAGGTTGTGAGGGTTCTTGAAGTATGTGCGGATGGTGGTGCATGGCGTTCGGATGGTAGGGAGAACGCAATAGTGAGGGAGATGGGTGATCGACGATATGCTGACAGGTATTTTGTATTCCGGCTGGATACGTATTTCATATTCTGGCTAGATACATATTCCGTATTCTGCCTGGATACGTATTTCGTATTCTGGCTGGATACGTATTCCGTATTCTGGCTGGATACGTATTTCCTATTCTAACCGGGTATTTATTTCCTATTCTGACCAGATATGTATTTCCTATTCTAGAGAGACGTATTGTATATGAGCAGTTTCGTAATGAGAGAATATAATACGGTCCGATATGGGCCCTGAATTTACCATCCGCTGTAATTTCTTCCCTCCCGGTTTTCGCTGATATATTGTATACTGGATGTCGGGTCCTAGTATTCCGCCATATGTACTAGAGAAAGTGGATGTCGGGCCCTAGTATTCCGCCATATGTACTAGACAAAGTGGACGTCCGCATCCAAAAAATTTTTATTTTTTTTTGGACGTGGACGTTCATTTGTTCTAGTAAATCTCGGGGCCGACTAGGACCCGTACTAGAGAGACTGGACGTCCGCGTCCACTTCCGAAAACACAGACGGACGTCTGATGGCCGCATGTGGGTTGGATAGTCTGCAAGGGGAGGGATTCAGTTCGATTGTGTCAAGATTGTTCATCGAGATTGAATTGGTGGTGCATTTGTTGTATTGGACTGGCGGTACTCTGATTGAAAATACACAACGCACTGCTGATCCCCTGTAGATGGCACATGTCATGATAGATATGGGGCTGTTTGTACCAGCCCAATTCTACATGAAGCGAGTAAGCATACGATCGTTTGCTATGCTAACGGTGGTTTGTACATACATACATGATACCACCCGGTACTTGCAATCATGGTTTGCTGCATGAAAGTTCTGGTTGATCTACTAGTCGACTACAGAAAACTTTAGTGATGGTGGTGCGAGAGGTTGTGACTATGGCTGAATCATCATTTGGCCGAAAATAGAAGCTGTGAGATGAATACTGAAGGCCTATGGAAATGAGCTGTGCTCAAGTGTCCCTAGAGGCAGTCTGCATTTTTCAACAGCGCAGTGACTGCCAACAGCTTTCTTCCAGAGGAAGAAACGGGTGCATTCCATTTCAAACGGCCTTAATTCGGATGTGCACACTCCAGGAGACCAGGTTTCACATTTGAAGCTACATTAGTTCATCCAGGAAGTCTTCACTCAACTCATATCCTTTGCTCAGGAACTGCGGGACTGTTGAAGAACTAAATAGGCTATGACGGAGAGCTTAAATTGTGGTTCTTATACTGAAGAGTAATATTGAAAGATTTTCTCTGTATCAACACGAAAGACCTACTTCTGATGCAGACTAGTAGGAAGACAGTCAGACTCTGAGAAGTACAGAAAAGGGGATGTTCGCGGAATTGAAGGAAACTGAACAATGACCCAATATCTTCCATTCTTGCAGTCTTTTTCATAATTTATGAAGGAGAGAATACGCCAGTTTCACATTGTTTCGCCTACAAAACGACCCTAAACGCCTAACCTTTTGTCTACACTGGTTCTTACTTAACAAACGTAACGGCCGAGATCTGAAGAACATGAACTAGAGGAGTTTCGAAGTGAATTGAGCAGCTCAATTTATGTTAGTAACACTATGGACATTCATCTGAGAGTTTGGGAATCGTGAAGAAAATCACTTCGCAAAAGCTTAACAACTTCCATACGCAGTTCTCCGCCTCTTGTTAAGTCTTCAAACTCTACTAAAACACTGTCGGGCGGAATTATATCCTTCCACGGCTTCTTACTTCTTTCGTCCGTTGAGAGATAAGATGGTTTGTATGCACTTTTGTACACATCTCGCATGGATAGTGGCTCATACCAATGAACTTCCAGCTTCTCGGCGACACCCTCATTGTCGTATTGAATGCTACATATCTTAGCGACCCAGAAAGCGCATTGTGGGGTTGACACTTCGGGACGTACTGTCACAAATCGATTCAGAGTATACTCATGACGACTCCGGATAGGATTTGGACTCCCTTCTTCTTCTGCCACAATGTTTTCCACATCAGTTCCTAGAGGTGAAATATACATCAGCTCCACGCAGGTTTCCAAATCCCAGTGAAAATCTTCTTCCCGTGTATTATATACTGATGATGCCAGCTGCCTCAAAGAAGCCATTTTCTGAGCACAGTTAACTCGTCCCGCTTCTGATTGAAATCGTTTTTCTACTTTCACGCCTACTGCAACGATATGTATCCCACAAATACAACTTCCCTTGTCTTTTCCGCTCGAACAATCAAACAAATCCCAGTCACAATCGACCACACAACACCGGCTCCAAACACCCACCGCCAAGCACGCAAATACCCCGACGCGCCGAAGTGGGCCACAGCTCACGACTCCGAACTAACTAAACTGGATAACATGAAGGTCATCGAATGGACCCCTTCGGAACAAATCCCTGCAACCAGCCAAATACTCCCCCTCACAATGGCATACCGGTTCAAACGAGACAACACAGGCCAAATAATAGAACGAAAGGCGCGATGTGCGGTAAGAGGAGACATGATGAAACCATCCACACATTACCACGAAGACCAAACGGCCACATTCAGTGCCGGCAAGAGCACTATCCGCCTCCTGCTCTGTCATGCTTCTGTCCACAACATGCCAACAGAGCATTTCGACATCAAATCCGCCTATCTCCACGAGCGCTTCACCCATTCTGAACCTGTCTTCGTCCGTCAACACCCGAAATTCGACGGAACCTTCATGCACCCCGAACCAGCTGGCATCCTCCGCGGCAATCTCTATGGCACTCGCCAAGGTGGAAAAATCTTTTGCGACGGAGCTCGTCAATTCCTCCTCACAAATGGATACAATCAGGTCAAATCCCACCCATGCCTCTTCATACGCCACCACGGTCACCTAATGACGGGCATAGCTATAACCATCGACGACTTCCTTGCTTACGCCTCAATCGCCGACCTCCTCACAGAGCTATACAATCTCCCATCCACCAAACACGACATCAAAAGACTTGGCCGCCCAACACAGTACCTCAACTGTAAAATTGAATACACCGCACAAGGCATCCGGATATCCCTGCCACACATAATCAAATCGGTCATTTTTAAAACAAACATGGAGACCGCAAAACCCCTCAAAAACTTATACAGTGACGGCATTGACCTGTCACCACCCCCGATAACTAAATAGAGGACAAAGCGATCGCAACATCCTACAGAGAAACAGTAGGTGAGCTCCGCTATCTCACGGACTCCACGCGTCCAGACATTCATTTCTTCTTGAACGCCCTAGCACGCGCCAGCCATAGACAAACACAGCGTCATTGGAAATTACTCAAACGCCTCATCCGCTTTCTCAAGCACACTCCCATGCATGGAATCCAATTCCCCAACAAACCCTCCTCCCCCATCTTCTGTGCCTACAGCGATGCTGACTTCGCAAACGACACATCGACGTGCAAATCCATCTCGGGTACAGTCCATCTATATCACGGCGCCCCAATCAACTGGGCATCTCAACGACAATCAATTGTAGCCTTGAGTACTTGCGAGGTGTGGTGCAATGCCACGTGGCGAACCGCCTTGTACGGTGAAACACCAAATATTTTGCATATATTTTTGAAACTTTAATTCCCACCACATTTTGGATTCTTTACCCGTCCACAGTGAATCACTGAACGCAGTACACTTGGACTCAGTGGTACACTGAAGTTTTATACCAGCACTAACTGTTGTACACTACACTAACAGTGGGTTTACCACACCGGTCGCCCCGGCCACTTAGGGTTTTTCCGACCGCCCTACTGTACCAGTATTTTGGCCTATCCACTGACAACCGTAGCAGTTCACTTAGGGCTGACCACCGTTCTGTAACATAGTATTTATTCGACGGCGGATCGCCCAGTCCTTCGATTGTAAAGTTACCAGAAGTTCGGTTGTCATTTTGCTCCCAAGGTGCGTTTCGCCGTCTCATCCACAGCCTGCTTCTCCCTTGGCTATAGTTCTTGGCACCCTTCCGGTACCCGTTCGTCGCTGATCCAGCGTTTGCCCTTGGCACTCCACCCGCTGTATCAGCATTATCCCTTACCACGTGCAGCCTGTGGCGCGCTTGCCCCTCTATCAGGAGTCTTCAGCCTCTTGGTGTACCACCGGACCTGATCGTGTCGCTTCGCTCCCATCCTGCGGATCGCAGTAACTGTTTGCCTACTCCTCCTGTGGCTATAGTGCGTGGCACAAGTACGGCCCTACTCTTACCGCTGTACCAGCGCCTCTGGCATCGCCATCTCGCTGTATCAGCTTCTCCTCTTCCCTTCCAGGGTCTCTTACCTGCACGTGCCTCTCGTGGTTCACGTGCCCACTCACCCCTTTTCCACCTATCAGGTACCCTCATCTGCTTTGTAGACCACCATTCACGCTGTATCAGCTCCCCTTCATTTCCTTCTCGACCATTGGTCATTCCCCTCACACACTAAGTGTCCGTTGACACCCGGTGTATCACCGTCACACACTACCACTTCAGTGCACCACTGATCCAGTGTTTGCGCTATCCCTTCTACCCCTTTAGGGTTGGCCTGACAAGCCAATATCTCACCTGCAAAGCAGTATCACTTGAACCAAGATTCTCGACGTACCGTCTGTGTGGCCTTACAACCCGCAGCCAAGCAGGCGATCCGCCTTACTCTACCACCTATACCCTGAGCCTGACTACCGAGACAGGAGGGCTCGAACACCTTGCGGTGCTTAGCCGAATCGGCTCACTACCCTAAGTCGAAGTGACAGCTCGGGCATTGCACTACACGAGGCAGGGCTAATAGCAACAGCAGACACTACGCGATACACAAACTGGCTATCAGGAATGCTCAAGGAACTGCTAATTCTTCCCGCAGAACAACCTATAATCACATACACGGATTCGCAATCCGCTATCCAGCTGGCCACCCAAATCGCACCAACCAAACGGCGTAAGTTCATCGACCTTCGGTTCCACTACGTCATGGACTGCATAGAACAAGTCATTATCAAACTGGACTACCTACCAACTGACGAAATGATTGCGGACATTTTCACAAAACCCATATCTACCAAAGCCTACAATCATCTCTCCGCTAAACTCCGATTAACTCCCCTCATTACCTCACCTTCCAACCAGAGTACATCCACAGCTTCCGTACCCCTCGCCCCTTGGCGCCAGGGGGGCTGTCAGGATGCTTAATCAACTATAATGCCACCAAGGTCCGAGACCCACGTCAATCAGAATCAACATCAGGATGCTAAACCAATGACAGCTGTCCTAAACAGCACAGTGGCCGACGACGTCGACCACAAGATATAAACTAGATATCACGGAAGAACAGAATAATTCAGGAAAGCATCATCCTCTAACACTCATCTTTACAGCTCAACTAGTCTACCGTTATCCTAATGATGTATTGTTTCATCAGGGCATCATTGATGTAAGTACTTGGAGATCGGAATAACATCATTCCACGTTGAAATTGTTCTCTGAACATATCCTTTTCATGAGCTGCAAGTCACAGGATTCAACAGAAAAACGTTCGAAATGCATATCGTCATATCTATTAAACCATCAGTACAAATATCTCTATCAAGGCATGATAGGTCGTCACATGAGCACAAGAAATCGTCCGGATCCTGAGGTAAACAAAAACACCCTTCTAGACTTGTGCAAGGTGCCATATCAATGGAAGAAAAACATACTCGTGATCCGGCGCAATCACTATCTTCAGTGCATGTCTCACCTGTAAAAAACAGTCCATCCTATGCTGGTGGGGATTCGACAGGTATCTCAGTCGGAGATGGACAGACAACGGGAGAGAATAACTCATTACCGAGTGAAAAACACGTGGTTACATCGAAATCTTCGGAACAGACGTCCCCTTCGAGACAAAATGGATCATCGCAAGAACAGTTGAGGTCATTGATATCTCTCGGAATACAAAAACATGATATCGAACCGTTGCACTGCACCAAATCACCATCTTGGTTTGTTAAGCATGTACGCTCACCAGCGCACTCCGAATCTGTAAAGCAATTGTCACCTGTGAAACCAAGAGATTGTCGTGCGACACCATGAAGCTGAGGTACCCTGACGGCATTGACATGAATCTTATGAAGGATGTGTGAAATTTCCGGGGAAAGATTTTTGTTCCGGAGCGGTTTGCTTGATGGCTCATCTTGCATGACTGGTTGAAGGATTCGGGCGTGTTGGTTTTGGTGCTTTGCTGCATGGAGTTTTGCTGCTTTCCTAAGTGCAGCCTTCAAATCAGGTGTGGTCGCACATGACGTCCATGCGAGAAAGGTGAGCAGTAGATAGACAACGGTCAGTTTTGAAATTGATCGATTGTATGTCATGTCCAGAGACTGCAGTTTAACGAGCGGGGTACTGTCACTGGAAATGGAGATGGTTTTCTGGATGAGAAGGGCGTGGTGTGGATGCGATGCGAGTTGATATAGAGGTACGTGAAACAGTCATTAGTGGTTCTATCTAAACAAAGAACACGCAAGCATTGGTTTGTAATGGGGATACATGTTGTCGGATTTTTTGTGGACGGCTCATGTTGTTCGTAGCTTTTGGACGAAGATGTCTCTACTGACAACTAGTTTCTCCAATTTCAACCTTTCGCAACAGCGATTGTCTTGTAGAAATAAAACAACGTGAGAGGCGAATATTCACTAATGCTCTGAAAGAGCAGGAACAGAATGGGAAAACAAAAATTGGTCACTTGACATCATTGTTGGACATTGCTTCAAAATGGTGGGCTTCACATGGTAATCCTATTCGCCGAGTCATCGCGCACTGTTGTAATCACCTCGATGTTATTTATGATATTCACCAACTGCGCGATGCAAAGCCAATGGCAGAAAGGAAACTGCGCGCTGAGCTATTTTTTCTGACAATTAGAGGTTTAACCATGCGGAACATCATATTGGAAATCAGGCTGTATCGTCGTGACTTCCTTAAAACGTAGAGTGTCTCGTGACGATGGTTGGAACAGCGTGATGTACAATTTGGTAATCACATGATCGTCACACACTGGTCGTCGCTGTTATTGCCAGCTGCCCGAGATGTTTGGTGCGGTTCATGACCACATGACACATCCTTAAAACGTAGAGTGTCTCGTGACGATGGTTGGAACAGCGTGATGTACAATTTGGTAATCGCATGATCGTCACACACTGGTCGTCACTGTTATTGCCAGCTGCCCGAGATGTTTGGTGCGGTTCATGACCAAATGACACAACCTTCACGAAATAACTAACAGCGCCTCTCATGTGTTGGAAATGGTAATTACATATTGTTGGACTTGTCCCGTATGCATCGGTCACCTTGTGTGGACGTGGGAGGATAGTGATCAACTGTGCTCCAGGAAAAAGCTGAACAAAGCGATATAGATTATGTGAGACAGTGTAGCAATATCGGTGCCAGAATAGTGCTACCGAGGTGCGCATATGATACTTGCAAGAGTCGTTATAGTGTTGGTTGAGAACAAGATGCAGATAATATGAGTACCTACCCCTTGACGGCAAGAGTCTATGCTCTGTATTGTAATGTTGCCGTCTGACGCCGAGTCGTGAATACCATTCTTGCCTTCATGAAGACTTTCTCATCTGATACTACATGCCAGAAACAATTCGCGAGACGCACTGCTAAATTGATTCAAGGAGAAGAGAGGAAACTGTGCGTCGCCTCGGGACGTCTCCTGTTGAGCTAATTCGGCTGCCACACTGCATAAAATTGCCTTGGTGAGATTCCAAAGTGGAAACCGAGAGAAGCAATTGAAAATTCCAATTCAACTCCAGTTGAAATACACACGTGTCCAATGATGTCAGTGGTATAATTTCAAATTTATAATATTTTTCAAAATGCTGTGACGAAAATATTGCAAATACTTAAAACGTGTAGACATCCGCAGCTGCTGCCAACAACAAGACTGATTCCGGACCGCTCGATAGGGACAAGTGGCAAACAAGTCCGAGACAGTCTGTCCGCCGCCAGGTAGCATTACAGATGCTGACGTGGCAAGCCTGTCGCTCTGCCTGGCGGACATTGTTCGAGCCAGCTGGAGATAGCTATCTCCTCAAGTACTCTGTTTAGATCAATTTACTGCGGTCCTCCATCTTCCTCTCCAGATCCAGACGACATTCATTACAACATGCGTGCAAGTTAAAGCTTTCCACCCGCGACAGTTGCGTCATCGAAGAAAGCTTGCTCCTGCAGGTCAACCCAATCATAGCCATCGAAAAATGGGTAATACATAGCCAGCCATCTACGACCTGCCAAGAAGCTGCATAGCGAAAACTTCACCGACACCTCTCAGCGTGTCCTCAGTAACCAACGGTTCGACCGCGCTCAGCACAACGACCAGTCGCTCTTCAACTGTGCTCAGACACACCTGTAGAACATGACCCGTTCCGAGAATCGATCCGTTGAAAGACAACTTCTTAATTTTCACACCGTCCGCAGCTACCTGCGAGTTGGCCTGATTAATTCTCTCAGTTCGTCCGAGATTGGAAATACCGATCAATGCTGTGCGTCCGAAATTCGTCTCTGCTGAAGTCAATAGATGTTTCTCACCTTTTCGTACCAGGAAGTTGCTCTTATAGGCTTCGCGTACAAACGTGCTTTTCACATCATACGAACGGATCTTCATCTGAATACTCTTCGCTCTTGTTTCCCACTGTCCCGATGTCCCATCTTCCAAGCAATGAAGATAGCCAAGATAGCAACCTGTGTCGTCGAGCATCAATTGCGAATTATCCGCCACACGAAGTCGCGCATCCGCCGCAACAATAGCCATAATATTCCGTCCACCAATGTGGAATCCCTTGCTTCTTGCCAATGATTCGTAGAGCGCGGATAAAATTCCACTGTTCAACGACACGTCACTTTGCTTGCATTTTGTGTAAAATTCATTGATGTCCGCCAGATTGAACTCCAATTTCGTCATAATCGTCCTTCGCAAGCGCCAGTCCTTGGACAAATCTTTTGTCTCAATTCCACCAAGATCAACTGCATGCGCAAGATCCATAACTTTTTCTCGATAGTACTTGACCTTGTCCCTGAACTTCACCGGACCAAACAGCTGTTCAACCGGCGGTGGAATCGGCTTCATTGTGGCATTTTCATCAGCAATTCCGTTGAAAAATAGAACCATTTGCGACCCAACAATATCCAAACTACTCTCGTCGAACATCGAGTGTGGAATGATGAACAATACTACGGATCCGCCCTTACAAAGCACAAGCCTCCATGGCAGGAATCCACGCGACTCCTCCTCACGCAATTGTCTCCTCTGAGCAGTTGAAATCGACGGTGGAAACACGCCGTCGAATATCTGCAGCATGTACTGCTCGGGGGTGAGCGATCCGCTGTAAGTCTCGACACGAGTTTTCAATTCAGGGCATTGCACAATGGAGCCTTTCTTCTTGCGCCAGTCGAACTGAATATCGCACTGAAGAATCTGATGACGGGCTCGGAGATGGTCGGCGAGTTGGCGAAGCGATTCGATGGTTACAGCTTTGGTGAAGGAAAACGTGCCACCCATATAATGGGAGCCAAACGCTTTGTAGCTCGCATGAGTAAAAGCTTCGAGATGACCGGCTGGCCGAATAACAGACAATGATGCGGACGTTTTCAGCGCCATTATTGACAATGCGGGTAAGTTGCAAACGAATTTTTCAATGGGTGTGTGTTAGGATGGTGTTTATGTGGAGATGCGGTTGGAACATTTGAAGGAAATCTTGCGTTGGCCAACATGTCGAATGTCAATAAACAAGATGTTATGTGGGGCTTGTAATGTACCAAGTGCTACGTTTCTTTGAATCATTTTGTTTTCATGGCGATGAATGTGTGCCGTTCCTGAGTGGGGAAGGTGCGTAACTGGCAGATTTTGGTTTACGGGTTGCAGTGACCTACCAGCCAGTTGAAAATGATTATGGTGAGGTGTGGAACGAGAAGAATGTAAGATGGCATCAAACGATACGTGGCAAGTGGCATGCTTTCGACTCTGACTAGGGCTATTCTTTCAGATAGTATCCCCTCCGTGCGCCGTATGGACAGATGTGAGGGACAGAGCGGAACCGCCTTGAAAAATATCTCAAAAACTTTTCTTATAAATAGCAACGCGAAAATTATCATTCAAATTTCATATTCCATCGGTGCAGAACCAAACCGCGGGTCGACAGCTGCTCCAACCTGCCCGTCGGGAGGCACTCCACGCATGGCGTCTTCGCACTGTGCCCAAATCTCTCGTTCTCTGTTGAAACACGCTTTCCAGAAAGCAGTATTGCTTCCAAATCGAGATTGCTGTGCATCAAGTGCGCGCTCACTCCAGCTTCTCGACGTGTACGGAACGCTGTGAACAAATTCCAGACGATCATACATTTCCCATAACGATGAGGTGCGTAATACCAATATAACAAATATAGCGACTACAAATGGTATCGCATATCGCCAGTCATACTCGCCGCATTCTGTGAACTCGTAGTATCGGCCCCTTTTTTCATACAATTCATCATCGCTCAGCTTGGAACTCAGCACTGCGCGCAGAACGTTCTCACTCGTTATTTCCGACACCTTGCGGTCTCCCGTTCTCGCTGTGGTGAACTGCACGAAGCGATACATCATCAACGAAAACAGGAAAGATCCAGAACTAAATTTGTTCACTTGACATGAAATCCTCCATGATTGTACATCTTTTCGTGTCAGCTCCCACACTGAATCGTTTCTAGGATGACTAGTCATAAACCTTTCATTGGACATGGCGTTGTATTCCAAATAAATCACATCATTGTTCGCCTCGCGTTCTTCATCTCTGGAGAACACGAACCAAGTCACACGCCCATCGTTCGAAACAATGTCTCCTCTTCCAGCAAAAATGCGTTTTCTACGCCCAATTTCCCGAAATGAAACATGTTCAAACGAAGACTGTTCACGGTCAAAACTGACGTTCAACGCACCGGCTTCAAACACAGGACCTGGTTCCACCTTGCAACCATTGACGATGTCTGGAAATTCCTTGTGATCCATACATGACATACACACCACTTCATCAAGTTGCTTGGGCAAACCAGCTGCAATCCTGGTCAATTTCTCTCTAAACTTCAACCTACTTACAGCGAGGGCAAATGACGCTGATTCAATAGGCGTAAACCTACCCATAACATCGCCTCCAAGGATGACACGACCCTCTCTCTGAACGATACCACAGTTCAGCGCAGCGCCCACACCAGCCTCTGCAATTACATCAGAGGCAATAAGCACGATGGAGCAAATGATGGTGGCAACAATACCTGTCGAGAAACAAAATTCAGTCAGCTAAAATCACATTTATAGAACGATTCAACGGAAATATCAGGCACGTACATGGATAACGACGGTATTTGAACAAAGCACGGGGAATATTCCATATCCATATGTCACTATCATGTACCACGGGAGCGCGATGCTGCGCATATAGACGGGAGGCGATCAAGTTGCGTAATGTCGATGCTTGTATACGGTCCGCGATAAACAACAATGTGATGAGCAGGAGATTGACGATAGCCGCAAGAGCGCCGACGCTCACCATTTGACGGGGAGTGGGGTGGGGAAGGAACGGACATTGGGTCGGAAGGGGTCTGGTCGTTGCGGAGACGCTGCATGAGATGAAGATTGTCGGATGAGACGAGTGATTTGGTGTAAATGTACGTCTGTATCGTATTGGCGTTATATTGCGGAGGAGGCTCGTGATGATGGAATTGAGTGATGCAACGCGGCCACAGCGACTTGGGTGATTGGGGGGATGACCGAAGATAGATGCCTGTTATTTCGCCCGTGCATCGTGTGCGGCACGCGTGGACGCAATGATGATTGTTGGGTATTTCTTTGTCATGAGGTATGTGGATTCAGAATAGAACGACTTGTTTCGAGAGCTTAATGGGAGGAGGAGTTCCATTGGTCCACTTGTCTTGTTTTACTATTTTGTTGGTGCACAAGGTTTAATGGAAACGAGCGTTATATCATCTGAAACGCGCTCTGGTTTTATTCAACACAGATTTTTGTGTCAAAGGGCACACGATTAGGCTAGAACTGTGTGGATGTTCGCAAGTGTGATGTGACCTTGTTGTAAGAAGCGGATGTCTCTCATGCCTTTGCTCCTTCGCAGTCGATATGGGAATGTCCACATTCGTCGCATGTTGTCAAGTTGCCGCGGATACACGTGTAAGATACTTTGTATGCAATGGTGTTGACAACTTGCTACCCAGTCGAAACTGTGAAGACAAATCTCGTCTCCTCACCGCAATGCACCCATTAACAATTAACACATAGAAATCTCAATTACAAATTAACTAATCCATCGATACTTATAGCTCCGACGCCGGATCAATAAACAGGGAGGGTATCGGACTCTCAAGACTTCACAGGTTATGGTCCCATCGCTACCTGACGACACACCTCGACATCTACGCTATCTTCGCTTCATCACGAACCGATCTATCTCACTATCCGCATCTTCCGATCCATCTCATAACATGACTGACAACACCTCACCGCCCACCGACTCCCCCACCATCAGCTTTCCTGCACTGACCACGCTCATCCCCGAAAATCCCAATCCGTGGTTTGCTACTCTTCACGCTACCGCCACCGCCCACGGCGTATCCATACATTTAACATCCGACACGTCCCTACAGGACAACAATTCTCATTACCGTACTCAGCACGCCCTCACAGCCCTCATTATATCATCACTCCCAGCCACCGTCGCCACGAGAGCGGTGAAGCGCAACATGTCCTCCAATACACCCTTCCAACTTCTCCAGCGCATCGAAGAAGAAATCGCCACCAACACACCCGCCGATCACCAATCCCTCCGCAGAGAAGCTGAGTCTATCCGCTTCCTCGACCACACCACCATCAACGACTACATATCCACTCATGCATCCCTCCGCGACCGCATGATATCAGCGAACTACCCACTCATAAACGACGAAGCAACCAACGTCGACCTCATGCTCACAGGGCTGAAACATTCCCGCAAAGGCATAGAAATGGGAAAGCTCCTAGCCGGAAACACCCCAAGATCCATCAAAGAATTCTCCCTACGCATGCACAACCTTCAAGACTTCATTCAGCTTGAAGAAGCACCCCACTCCATAACCACCCCGCGCAAATACTCCCACCCCTTCTACGACTCTCTGCCCACACCACGCGATAGACGCAGAGCCGGACCAGCACCCCGCCATCCGTGCTCTTATCACACCTCACTAGGGTTCAAACCGCTACACTCCGACTCACAATGCCGCCACCCCCACCACCCAAAGAATGAATCACGAAGCCCCCCTAATCGCCCCAGAAACCTCACCAAACATGGCAACCACGCGAAGAGTGCCCGCTTCACCCCCACCACAAACCAAGAGATAGAACCACTGCCAACCACGCACCACACAAGCGACGGTACGTTCATACTCGACTCAGGAGCTCAACCTTCCCACGTCACCGACCCCACAACAGCAATGCGTCCTATCCGGAAACATTCCACTTCTGTCACAGCAGCTAACCAAGTCTTCTCTTGCACCCACAGAGGAGTCCTCCACCTAAAATCCCCATTAGCACACATTTCCATACCAGCCGTGGCCAACCCATCCATCTCTCCGAACCTCCTATCTGTTCACGATCTCGCACAAGAATACGGAGAAGTCACATTCACACCCTCACGCGCTTTCGTCATCAACAACAAGCATCCCACAAAACCCCGCATCATGTTGACTGCAGAATGGCGCGACAACATGTACTGTGTCCGCGACACAAAAATAGTCACTGAGCCCGAACCAACACATAAAGAAACCCCCACACCACTCCCTGCAAAAGGCGCGCGCTGTATCCCCACCTCACGCAAACCAACCACAAAAACCGTCCCGAAACCCAACCAAAGGCAACCTCGCCCCAAACCACCAACAAACCCTTCCAGGCCACCACCACGACCCATCTCCAATCCGACTACACCTTCCCCACGTACAATCACCCACAGACACACCCCACCCATTCCCACAACACTCCAACAAACCCACAACCCCGCCTCGACCAAACCGCCGACAGCAAAGGCGAAAGAGGCACTAGAATGGCACCTCAAACTTAATCACGCACCAACCAAGCGCATATCAGCAATGTCCAAATCCAATAGCCTCCCCATACTCCCGAGCGACATAACGGAGACACCAACCACATGCTCCGCATGCGCGCCGGCGAAGCAATCCATACGCCCGCACCATCGAACCTCCCACAGCTACTCCCCTGGAGAATTCATTAGCTCTGACATTTGCGGTCCGATCTCACCCAAATCCATAGATGGCAACTCCTACTTCGTTACCTTCATTGACGCCGCCACAAGATTCCTCATAGTCGACTACCTTCCGTCACGAGCCGCCGTATCCACATCAATCCCCAAAACCATCAATCAAGTCTGCACACATCACGATCGCCCACCGCGCCACTTTCGCTCCGACAACGCCAAAGAATTCACTCAAACATCCATCCAAGACTACTTTCACCAGCTAGGCACCATATTCTCAACCACAGTCCCATACCAACCGCAAGAAAACTCAATCGCCGAACGAGTAAACCGCACCACCATGGAAGCCGCTCGAGCGAACCTACTCCACTCCGGGCTCCCCAACCCGTACTGGGAATATGCACACAAAGACGCCGTATTCAAACAAAATATGCTCTCCCACAAGGGCACAGGCACCACACCCTACGAACAATGGCACGGCACCCGCCCACAACCCGCGCGCCTCTTCATATTTGGACAGATCGGCACTATCCCCCTACACAAACGGAGCTCAAAACTCAGCTCCAGAGCACTCCCCGCACGATACCTCTTCGGAACATCCATGAGCCACATCTGCGTAGAAAGCTTCCCACCCCGACGACTCCACATCGTACGTGCCACCGACTTCAAGCCCTATTTCCACACAACCGACCCACTCCAAACCACAAACGCCGCATTCCATGTCACTTCTCTCGACATACCCAAACAAATCACTCCAAACACCCCAGCACCATCCTCTACCAGCCATGCCCGCATGTACCCCGACGCCGACGAATGGTCAGCGGCCCACGACAACGAACTTGAAACCATAGATGCCACAAAAACAATATCTTGGGTACCCTCATCATCAGTTCCTAAACGAACACGCATAATCCCCCTCAAGATGGCGTACCGCTACAAACGACACGCTGACGGCAGCATCGAACGCCGCAAAGCCCGAATAACCGTCCGCGGAGACCGCATGATCCCCGGAATACACTACAACCCCCTCCATACTTCCACGCACATGGCGGAACGCACGACAATCAGACTCCTTTTCGCTCTTACTGCCGCATACAACCTCCACATTGAAGCCTTCGACATCAAATCCGCTTACATACACGAATTATACGATCCGTCACACACCGTGTACGTAAAACAACCTCCGCGCTTCAACGGCGAACTGAAACACAAAGACAAAACAGGGATCCTCATCCGCAATCTCTACGGCACCCCACCGGCAGCCCACATCTACTCCACTGCCCTCTTCCGCTTCCTCAAATCCTGTGGATACACTCCATCACACACTGACCCTACCCTTTTCTCCCACATCCACTCACCAACCAAATACATCCACTTCGCAATAAGCATGGATGACTTCCTAATCATATCCACCCACCAACAACTCATAGACAAACTCCACTCGGAATTTCGCCGCAAATACGACATCAAACGTATCGGAAAACCAACTCAACACCTCGGCTGGCACATCTCATATCGGCAACAGGACAGTGCCATCCACATTGGACAGCCACAACTCACGAAACACGCCCTTGAACGAGCTGGCATGCACGAATGTAACCCCACCCAAACACCTTACCCAGAGCCGCTAGATGACTCTCACACCCCTCAACCGCTCACATCAACTGAATCCACCAAGTTCCGATCTATTATTGGCGAACTACGATACATCGCCGACAGCACAAGGCCAGACATCCACCTCTCAGTCAACAGACTGGCTGCAAACATGGCTGCACCCTCTTCTACTGACCAAAGCCACCTCAAGCGAGTCCTACGCTACCTCCGCGAAACGCCAACCCACGGCCTCACTTTCCTCCCCGTCTCTGACCCATCAAAGCACCACCTCCACTCATTCGTTGATGCAGACCACGCCAATGGCAGCGATCGAAAATCCACCACAGGAACTGTCCATACCTTCAACAACACACCCATATTCTGGTCATCCAAGAAACAGTCCACCGTCGCGCTATCCACTTGCGCAGCAGAATATATAGCTGCCTCCCACGCCTCAGAACAAACAATGTGGCTCCGCCGACTACTATCCACATTCCAACCTATCACCACATCGACCATACTACACATTGACAACATGGCAGCCGTCAAAATTGCGCTCAACAAAACACCAACAAAACGCAAACGCTACATTGATATCCGACATCACCACATTATCGACCTCATCGAACGCAACGAACTAACTGTACAACACATCCCTGGACACCTCACCCCAGCCGACATCTTCACCAAACCAGTCCATCGCCGGAAACTAACATCCATACGCAATTCCATTAACATCCTCCCTCAACTTTCCACCTCGCATTGCAGTGAGCCGGGGGCCTGTGAAGACAAATCTCGTCTCCTCACCGCAATGCACCCATTAACAATTAACACATAGAAATCTCAATTACAAATTAACTAATCCATCGATACTTATAGCTCCGACGCCGGATCAATAAACAGGGAGGGTATCGGACTCTCAAGACTTCACAGAAACTGACCCATCTTATGGGCCACCCTGAATGATATATGGGCCAATGAAAATGCCAAGTCTGGTGGACCAACCATTCCGATTCGTTGTAGTCGCTGTGGTGGACAAAGCGTACTGATTGGCTGAATACGGTGGAACAACTCTAGTGTCGCGCCTCCTCACGTCTACACGCTCAGAGTAGATTCGGCAATACCCGGTTCAGCTACTCTCTTTGTTTCTGCAAATCTCATCAATAGAATGGCGGCTCTCTCTCCACCCACGTTCAATGCGCTGTGCACAGTTGTGATGATCTCCGCGGCACATTGCGGTGAACATTCCACTAGAGTGGCCGCAGTGGCGACTCAACAAGCTCTTCAGGAAGCAACTATTAACTCGAATTGAGCGTGCTATGAATCACCCACGACTCTCCGAGAGAGAAATGGAATTTGATAGAGTTTTTTTTCTACTGGCAGCATCGGTGGACGGTGCTATGCCCTTTCTAGTCAACGACATGTTGCCTTTTCCCGGCAGTTTTTTCACGTCTAGTCGGATACGGAGTCACGGTATTCTCTGGCCCGGAGGGCGCCGAGGACATATTTCGACTTAGACAGGTTGACGTCCCTGTGACGACAGAGCAAGTTTGTCAACGAGCGTATGGGGGTATTATCAACTTTGATGGGCAATTTTGTGCTGGATGTATGGAAGGAGGGTGTGATTCATGCTAGTTTGTGGCGCGTTTGAAGCGTGTGACATGTGCGAAGAAACTGACACATTCTTTTGGTGTTCATAGTCAAGGGGATAGCGGCGGGCCATTGATTCTGTACAATTCGGATGGTGAACCTGTTATGATGGCATCAGTATCATTCGGCAGGGGATGCGCGTTTCCCAATACGCCGGGTGTATACGTGAGAACGTCTTTCCACAGAGAATGGATGATTGAACAAGGCGCGGAGTTTTCGGAAGCAACGGAAACGGAAGCGGTTTTTGACGGAGAGGAAAGGTCTGGATTTTTCACAACGTCTTCCGACACGGGTGTGATTGTCGGTTCAATCGCAGGAGCGATATCTGGAGTGATCCTGTTGTCGGCTTTTACCTTGCGGATTGTGAGGAGACGGGGGAACGCGAATCAGGAGAGGACAAAGACGCAAACGGAAAATGTTGAGGTGGTTCACTATCCGCCCGAGGAATATCAACTTCCTGCATCGATTGGGATGAGGGGAGGCGACGCAAAGGAGTGGATAGGAAGCGCATTATGCGGGAAATCTATTGGGAAATGCTCGTGTGATGCTTTTGTGGACAAAGTGTAGAGGACGTATGTAAATTGTATTCATACTACGGAGGAAGGATTCGTTGGCGTCAATAGACTGAAGTTATATTTTCCAATTTATCCAAAACAAATGCAACTTTTCTGAAATATTCCAGGAGATACAGCTTTTTGAAAATTTAAAATATTGGCATCTTTTATGAATCTCTTAGACAACGATAATCAAACTACTGTAATGGACTACATCTGGCACGGCGGCAGAAGCTTATTGGTCGGAGCAATACACGCCAAGCGATTGAGATACTCGGGCGCGATGTTGCGTCCCAACTTGCGCCCCGCCGTCACCGCCGAACGTAAATTGGTGCCCGTCTTGATGCGACTTTCCGCGCACGCCTCGGCGATATCCGTCTGAAAGTTGCGAATCCGAATCGTCATATCCTCTTCCGGTAGCACGTTGGGCTGCACTGTGGAGCTGCCCTGTTCGATCTCCACATCGATAGTGACCTCATTGCCAAACAGGAGCTCGTTGAGCGACGCGAAGTACTGACACTGCGACGCGTGCAAACTGGGATATTCCTGTCGCGGACGCACGGGGATGAACGACGCGAAATCCTGTCCGAGCACCTCATGCGAATCGCCGTCGCTCGCGATGGGCACGTCCTTGTACAGCTGCTGAATGAGCGTCGTGGGCCGCACCGCGTCATGACGTCGCTTCTCGCGCCAGGTGAGCAGCGTGGTCTCGTACATCCCACCGTTGACCAGCAGCACGAACAGGAACCCTTCGCGGAACGACACGTTGAATTGCTGCGAGAGTGGAACCACATTGAGCGTGAGACTGAGCATTGTGTCGTCGAAATACTCGGCGACAGCCTTATCCTCGGCGGTCAACGAGGCCATGCCTTCTAAAACCTCGTCCGTTTCCTCGCAGATTCTGCGCGTTTGTCTCGTTTGTTCGTCGCGCATCTCGGCGGCGCACGTGGCATCCGCGCGAATCGGGAATGTATACGGCGGACGAACGCGTTGTCGATTGGCGAAACTGGACGTCAGAAGCGGCGTTTCCGTAAACGCCGCCTGCGGTGCCACGACACGCTGCACGTCGTATCTTCCAATCGACAGTGGTGTAATATCTTGCACCAGCGGCGTCCATCTCCTCAGATCGCGAATCTCGTCCGGAGTGTTGATCGGCGCGTACGATGTCACGTCCTCGTACGGCAGTAGATTGAACGTGGAGCCGTCGTCGGTACCGTTCTCGTTGAAGCCGTCGTCATCGACAGACTCTTGAATTTCGGCGGCGATTTGGAAACCGAGCAGAAGATCTTCGCGTGCGGGATTGTCGTCCGCCACATCTTCGGCGCGAAGCGGCACATCAAGGGAGAGCTCTGCCGCTCGCTCGGTGATCATCCGTCCTTCGGCTTCTCCAAAGATGTGCAATGACATGGACACAATGATGGCGGTGGCAGCATTGCCCAGGGAATTGTCTGGTAGGTCGGGACGACGGAAGAGCGGTTCAGAACCGTTGACGAAACGACCGTCTTCTGAATGGACGACGAGAGCATTGTACCATGCGGCGTTGTAGAGGAAGATGGTGCGCGTCTGAATGGGCTGTTCGAGACGGCTGAAGAAGACGGAGATAATGGGCGCAAAATCGAAGGGCACAATCAGTCGACCGAGCGACTCCTGCGAATTGGCGAGCGATGCGAGTAGGAGAAGCGCAATCAATGGCGCGAATAATCGGCGTAGAGAAGTCATTTGGCGGATGGTTGATGGGTACGACCTGTAGCCATGGACGATGCATGGAGACAGCCGTGTTTATACCAGTGCATGGCCGTTGGAACGGACGCGGATTGGCTGCAAGGTTTTACTCGCAGATGTGCTGAGGGTTTTGGTATGTGATCGGTGCATCGTTACGTCCAGGTTGATCATGGACATGACGGAATTGAAATGGAAATAACGCGGCTGTTACATGTGCATGATGTCGCGTCCCGATTGGTGAGCTGCGACACGTGCACCGATGACGGCGAGTGGAATATAACGACGTAGTGGAAATAGGACGCAATTGATGGTGAGATTGGTTGACGCCAACTTCCAGAGCGTGACAATAAGCCATCAATGACATGGTCGAGTATGAGGATCGCCAATTAAAAGTCTCCAATTACTATCGCGCGCAATTTCTGGATACAATCACGCGACCCATCGTTGGTAAACAGACGTATCGCGCGCCTGATTGCTCTTCACATCGCAATGTTGCCAAACTCACATGCACCGCACGTCATACATGCAAACTGTTTCGTCGCCCGTCGTTGAAACAATCTTCCACGCGCTCACGTGTCGATCCGTACGCAATGCTCATCTCATCGCCTTGTGATTTGCGAATATGCGCCCTTCAATGTCGCCGGTTCACGCATATCTATTTCCACTCGCATCACTTGCTTCCAGTCAGCCGCATCCGACACATTGGCACTTCCGGCCGCGGTAATCGTGTCGGTCACGTGCCGCGTTTTGCAGCAGCCGTGTAGATATATTCCTGACAGGGGCACGTTTACCCTAGCATGTATGCTAGTGAAACAATGAATACCACGCTGCGGAGAATCGAATAGTTCAAGCGACTCGAGCGATTTGAAACTCTCATATCACCCAAGCTGCGTTCTCTACATGTCACGGCCAGTTCTATTTTCCACCATCGCCCCATATCTCCGGACTTGACAATTTTTATGCCATTATTTATCATGTCCGTTTATGCATGGCCCGTGGCCACCGCCGTCCCGCGCGGCGTTTCTCACGGCGCACACACTACTACCGCGGACATCATGTCGTCGACAGGATGGGGACCGGACATTATAGAGATTACGCCTAGGAGAATGTGGAGATAATCGTCTCGTCTACCATTTACTGATCGCCGTCATTGGCGGCCGACGGTTAAATACTAATTGTACAGTGTATAAGTTATTCCTCAGACTAGGAGTGGACACGGTGCGTAGAGTTACAAAGTTTTTCCTCAGTCGCCGCGCGCCGTGGACGCTGTTAGTCGGAGAAGAGGTAGTTTTGATGTGTATTAGAGGGTTTTGGAAAATTCCCATATGGGAAGTTTATGGGAATTTTGTGGCTAAGCGATTCAGCAGACTCCACCGTATCTAAAATTAAAAATTTTAGTAACCAGGGAACAGAAATGTGCTTACAGAATGTTTTCACCGTCGACAGGTTTTAGTGAAACATCTTTTGAATGTAACGCGATGGCATCAAGTGTGACGCCGATCAACCAAAGACAGTTGTCATCTTGTCCGCCACCAATTTATGTGCAGATGCACGCATGCAGTGTTGAGCATGCTTTACGGACACCTGTCTGGTGCGAATAGTCGTCACGCAAACCGTGTTCCGTGACTGGCAAATATCCTTCATCTTTACTTTCACATTTTTGTGCTGCTTTACTTTACTTTTCAAATCGCGTTGAAACTGCTTACAGAACTGCTCTATCTCCCCATAAACTGAGCATGGTTCAGCGAGTCTATTTTCGGGCTTGCGCCCCCTTTTTTTCCCACAAACTTCCCACTGGTGGGTTACCAAAACCCTCTATTAGAGGAATTTCGATTATTCCCATATGGGAAGTTTGTGGGTATCTTGTGGTTCAGCGATGAAGTAAACACCGCCCATTCTATATTTGGTGACCAAGGGCCAAAAAAATAGCCTTCAATGTCTCAGGAAAAGTGCGTGCTTACAGAAAGCTTTTGAAAAGTTTTGTAGAGACTGAATCCATGGACTATGTTTTCAGTATGTTGTCTGCTCGTGACATAAAAAATTCAGCAGGTCACGCTCCAAGGTATGGACAGCTGTACTAATCTGTCGACTCCGTTGACAGAGTTGTTGAGACACCTGCAACGGTCATGTGTGGATTCAATGGGTCGGAAATGGCTAAAAACGGCAATACAAAATACAGTGCCAATAACTCCGTTTGTCGCAAAATGGCTTTCTGCCGATCGATGTGCTGAAATAGACTGGAATGGACAAAACAGTTCCAAATTCAAGACTTTAGTGGCTGGTAGAAAATGGCTAGAATGTATTTAAGCATAGTATCATGTCTAGACTGCAGAAGGAGGTCGAACAACGAACAGAACTACTAGCACAACCAACTAAACATAGCAATTCTGCTAACGATCTGGAGACAGAGCGGCCAAGGCTGCAACCCGAAGACTACCAATCTGTAGATCCCGGAAGCGCGTCGCGCAAGCCGATGCATCACAGTGGATAACACTACGGGAATCAGTAACCCCATTGAACAGCCAGCCGGACCTCGGAACGCTTGTCAAATTGCGGCTACTGCGCATCTCGAGACGACCACTCCTCGCCTGACCTTGGCGTGACTGTAACGGAGAGAGATACACTATCAATCACTAACACACTTTCATACTGGAGTTTTGACAGTTATAACTGTCCAATTGGCAGCTGCACAGTAACGTGGACAATTATAAAGCTCTATAATGACTGGAAGTGATAAGAGAAAGGAAACCATCGGACAAGCCGCTCGCCGGCAATTCGAAGAAGAAGAGGCACAAGATAAACAATCTCTGCCTGGTGTCTATGGTGACCCACCACCGCCATCTACAAATGCGACAGATGACGAGATAATTGCGTATCAAGTGGCAGTTGGGAAATACGCTGACGGGCTGCTCGAAGGAATGAGGAAAGCTAGGCTGACTGGGATGGAACTTTGGATAGAATACACGTGTTCTTTCAGACAGGAGGCTATCTATGCAATGAGCTCACTACAGCAACTGGGATGGATCAGATTTTTGCAACAGAATGGAGTTTTTCTAGAACGCAAGAGAGGTTTCCCGAGGAGCAAGGCTTTGATTGACTGTTTAGAAGCGAAAGAATATAAGAGTTGTGATTCACGTGATAAAGATCGGCGTGGAAATGGAGAAGCGAACGAAAAACACAAACCACCAACTTTCGAAAACACTGCTGATATCAAAGATGTTGACTCAATTTCAGGAAGTGATGGAATGGACTATGGGCGTGGGGATGCAAGAAATGGCTCAATGAACTGTGACGGTGCTGTGGAAATTGTAAAAACAATGAATGGAAACGGCAATACCCTGACAGGCGAAAATAGAAGGAACAACAGTCGCTCTGACAGCTATTTTAATAAGAAAGGTGTCGAATCATTAATGAAAGCATATGCAAATCGCAACAAATTCTCTGGCTCGTTTATGGAAGACTTGAATGGTGCTTTAGAGCAATTCGAAACACTTGCATCTGTTTGTGAGGTGTCTCGAGATGATATGGAAAAAGGATTCCCGATTATGCTTTCAGGTTCCGCTTTTTCACACTACTCAAGAAACTACTCACAGAAGGGTTTATCTTATGACGAACTTGTAGACGCATTTAGGACATGCTATACAAGCGAAGAACAGCGCCACCGTTTACTGCAAAGTTGGCAACGCCCCTCTCTTACTAAGGCAATGCAAATGGAACCAGACAAAAGCGAAACTGAGGTGTTCAGGCAGCTTGCAGATAATTTTTAGCAAGCATACAACACCAACTCCACCGCGATTACCACGGCGACCGCTTCCTTCGCGACCAATTACTTGTTGCAGCTGACCTAACGCACCTTCGTCGCTCTCTTACAGAAAAGATTCCATTGTCATCACAAGAAGCAGTTCAAAGAATTGCAGCACTGCTATCATCGGAACCTCGATCTGCAGGCTGTAGTATACGTGGCAATTCCGAAATTGCAAATATTTACGTTTTTCCGCGGAATTCGAATCTCGGCGGACACGACCGGCGACAGCAATGCACGAACATTGCTGGCGCATGCGCGCGCGCAACCGGCACACGTGTGCAACGAACGTACTGGCAACGGCCAACGGACCAACGGGTCCCTACGTGTGACCCACAAGGTCCTTTCCCATTCGGGGACGTTACGAACAGTGTTTACACTGTAAAGCGATGCCATCGTGGCCATATAGGTATTGGCATCGTGCCGGGAGGGAAAGGGGACAAGACAACGATCGAGCAACGGCTCTAGTCTACGACTGACTTCTACGTTTTACGTTTACGTTCTGCCTAACGAGGCTTCGTCTCCGTCGAGCTGCGTACTCCCTACCCATCGCCGCACGTAAGGCTGATTGCGTGTAGTGCCTCCGGGCTTGGTTGAGAGCGCCTCCGGTGACGTACCACCTCGTTTGCTAACGTAATCCTCGCGTGGATTGTTGCGTCGTGACGCTCGTGTCTACTCGCTAACCTATCTCTACCGTTCTACCTAACATACAGTCAAAACACCAGCGGGTGGACTGCTCGTTTCGTTTCGTAAGGACAGCGTGTCCACTGGCTCGTACCAGCTACTTCTAGAACTAACGTGGTTCCACACTGGTCTCTCGACCTAGAAGTTGCTACGAGCATAACGACAACCAACGAGGTTGAGCTCTTTTACGTTAACGAAAAGCTACGTGCTACAGACGACGGTCTATGAATTACGCTGTGTCGAATTCCAGCGCGTCGCCCAGGCAACCGTTGCCAACGTCAGCGGACGCCGAAGCCGACGTGGCCTTGTCAGCAGAAGCGATCTTCGCGACTGATCGATCTATCCCGCCGGATATCGAGGCGATCGGCCAGCTACCACGTACGGTAAGCCCGTTTGAGTCCGTGAGTATGGACCCCGCAACGCGCGGTCAGCTCAACGAAGGGAACGTGACTCCCACGGCACTACGTGTAGTGTACGAAGACCTTCGAGGTCACATCGAAAGGGCGAGCGACGCGGCCGTCGACGAAGCCGTAAGGCAGAGACTCGGAGTCTCGGAGCGCGAAGCTCGTGCGTTACGTGAACGCTCAGCGACCCTCGAACGGGAAAACGAAGATTTACGAAACCGCCTCTCCGCCGTGGAGGGAAGACTCGACTCGTTTGTCGTAGTATTCAACGAAATCGTCGCCGGACGTTCCGCTCCGCCGAGCGGAAGCGATCCGAATTACGAAGGCTCGCGCGCCTATAACTCGCAATCCTCCCCGGCCGTTCCGGGAGGATACCCACCAACACCCGGTCCGACGACCCCGACAACGTACGGAAGGGGGGCGACAGTGCAACGAGCCATCGCCAACCCCAACGAGACGCCACGAAGGCAATTACGTTTTAACGATACGCCAGACCACGCGCGGTCGGCGGACGCAGCACGAGCTGCGCAATTCGATACGAGAGCTCCCCGCCACGTGAGACGTACATTCCGTGGCTGGGTACGTTCGGCACGACGGACACGCGAGTCCACGAAAACGAACGTGCCGACGCGGTACGCTTACCAGGGAACGCCCTCGGACCCGTTTGCCACGCGTTGGCAGAGCACACGACAATGCTCGACGCATTTGCGAACGTGGTGTCGTACCGCATGTACCGACTTAACGATGTACGTGAACATCTCTACGTGAACGAGAGTCAAAGCGTACATAAGCTCAAACGTGAGCTGGAGGGCTTTTCCCTACGTTGAGACCGTTCTCCGGTCGGAATCCGATTACGTTGCTCGGATTCCTCGCCCAAATACGTGATGGGTTCAGCACACTCGGAGTGTGCGAGGGAGTGGCAGTACGTGCGCTGCACTTCTTCCTCGAAGGGGACGCCCGACGGTTCTACGATTCCCAGTGTACGACTGGCGTGATCACGACTGATCCGACGAAGAGGTTCTCGTGGCCTCACGTAATCAACGCGTTGATTAAACGGTACCTGCAAGACGACGTGCTGCAGGAGGCCTACGAAAAGGTCACGATGATCACGCAGAGTCCTAACGAGGACGAGAATCAGTACGCTGATAGACTCGACACCGCCACGCGGGCGTGCAACTACGTGTTTACGGACCGACTCCTCGTTCACCACTACGTACGTGGTTTACTGCCCTCGACGCGGGCAGCCGTGACGGAACGACTCCGGTCACTCCCCGAACGAGAGAGGAACGACCTCACCGTTGTGAGACGATTGGCGACGGCCGAAGGAACGACCTTCCGTGCACGTACGGCAGCTGTCGCGTCAGCCGCGAAACCGAAAGTGCGGTTTCCGGTGAAGCCTACGTTGGCTATTTCCGACCACGAGTCGAAGAAGTTCGCGGACTACGATGAGTCCGCGTACTTACGTAACGAACGGGCTAACGAGCCCAGTTACCACGATGGTAACCCGAACATCCCCGCGAGGGACGACGACGACGTGTCGCTCGCTGCGGTTCACGTTGCCGAGAATTTGGAGGCGATCCTCTTCACGAACGGGCCGCCGCCCAACGATACGAAAACGGCAACCGAAAAGCCGGACGAGCTCGAAGCTCGATTGAACCGTCCATGCGAGGACGTGCCGAAGCTCACGAGCGAGCAGACGCAATTGGCGCACTCCGTAATCCCGAATGATTACTGGACGCTGTCGTGTTGGTCATGCCGCGAAGATGGCCACTCGACGTTTACGTGTCCGCGTCTGACGCCAGATCAACGGATCTTTTTCGCGTACAAGTACTACCTCTTCCACGTGAAGAGCAACCCACGTCAGGCTGAGTACTTCCGCCAACGAATGGCCAAGCGTCACCAGGAACGACCTGATGAGCGAGGGAACGTGACCCCGCGGAGGTACGGCACGCCGCCTACGATACTCCGAAACCCCAATCGTGACGGGGGAAGGCCCTTCGACAGGCGCCGCGGCGATTTTCGTAATGACCGACGTGACCCCCGCCCGTGGGCGAACGAACGGAATGGCCAGCGTAATGGCCGCAGCGGAGTCTACGTGACGACCTCCGCTGACGAAACGCCACTCGAGGCGGAAACGAGTCACGATGACGAACGAGCTTCGTGGGCTCACGACGACAACGTGTCGAACGGCCCCGCGCCGGGAAACGACCAGGCGATGTAGGTCACGAGCCACCCACATCGCCTGAACCCTTACGTAAAAGGGGGACGACCGACGTCGATGATTGGTCCTCCGCAGGCTCACCGATGAACGAGAGCTACGTAAAGCTCACGGCCGCGAAGGCCAACTCGAGTCACATGACACCCGACGTGGGGGAAGAAACGAAGTCCGACGGGACGAACGAACCTCACACGAAGAGGAAGCCTCGCAGACGAGCGAGACGCGCTACCCGGAAGCACGACGCTTCCGAGCGCGAGAAAGCCAAGCACGCGGCTTATACGAAGCGTGTCGACGCAAAAGAAGCCATACGGGCTCATACGGTGAAGCGACGAACCGCTAGCGAAGACGTAGACCGCGCGCCGGTCAGGACCGAACCGTTGGTCCTCGATGGGCATACGTGCCTACTTGCGTCGAAGCATTATATCGTGTCCGGAACGATCGGACTAGACCTCAACGTGATGAGGGCGATTACCATCGCGATGGATACGTGCAGCGGCTACAACTTGATACGAACAAGTTTACTACCCTACGACTGGGTCGACCGCTGTCTACGTGACGAAGAGCTACCGAAGCTCGGAGACGCCAACGGGCGACGTTTGCCTATCGAAGGCGCCATCCTGCTTCGTGTCAGGTTGGGGAACTCGCTGTTCCGCGTAAAATTCTTCGTAGCCAACACGCTGGCCGTTCCCGTTATAATGGGTACGTCGTTCATGTCGAAGCATGTCGATGCTATACGCTGTCGAGCGCAGACAATCGACCTCCATCGGGGGGATACGATACCCATTATCGCGGAGGGCGATACGACGACTCCGTACGAGGAGGGGGAAGAGACGAATCCAAACGTGGAACACCCGAAGCGCCGCGAGCGTAACGCGGCCGCGAATCGGCCGAGCCGAACGTTCTCGGTTCGCCTGACGAAGTACACGCGTGTACCGGCGATGTCGCAACGGACCGTCAACGTGACGACGGATGCGACCGGACTCGTGTTCCTCGAACCGAAAGCGTCGGTGCAATTCCGGCATGGGCTGCGCATAGCCAACGGAGTGGTCGACGTAGGACCGAGAGAGACGTTCTCTATTATCGTGTCGAACTTCACGAAGAAGGACCGCGAATTGCCGAAAGGCGCAACGATTGCGTACGCGGTACGCTCCCCGTTGGGAATCGTCCCACTCAAGCGTGAGGGCGGCGAAGCCCTCGCGAAGGTTTTGAACCTACCGCTAGTCGACGCGACGACGCGGACAAATACGACCGGGTTGGGCGACGAAACGCCAGACCCGTTGGTCAACGAAAAGGGGAACGACCCCGCCACGAATTGGCAGTCGACAATCGATTTGTCGCACCTCGACGACGAGGATTTACGAAAGCGCATCAACAAGATGCTAGCTACACATTCGTCAATGTGGACGAGCGGACGCCTCGGCGAAATCAATGCTACGGAGCATCGAATCGAACTCGAACCGGGCACGCGGCCCATACGTTCAATGCCCTATCGTCAGGGTCCGGCTTTACGTACGATAGCCGAGGAGCAGATCACGAAGATGCTCAACGAAGGGGTTATCGAACCCGCGTCCAGCGAATGGGCGTCACCAATCGTGTTGGTGCCGAAGAAGGACGGATCCTTACGTTTCTGTGTCGATTACAGGCGTTTGAACGCGAAAACGATCGCTGATTCGTACCCGCTTCCTCGTATGGAAGATTGCCTCGATTCGTTGGGCGACGCCGCCATCTTCACGACACTCGATTGTAACGCCGGTTACTGGCAAGTGCCCGTCTCCGCCGAGGACCGTGATAAGACAACGTTTACGTCTTTCATGGGAACGTATCGCTACGTGCGAATGCCATTCGGGCTACGAAATGCCCCCGCTACGTTTCAGCGGACGTTGGACATCATCCTCTCCGGAGTACGTTGGCAATCGTGCCTGGTCTACTTAGACGACGTAATCGTCTTTTCGAAAGACCTCGAGTCTCACCTGGGTCACGTTGACCAGGTGCTTTCCCTGCTACGCGCAGCGGGAGTAACGTTAAAGCTCACGAAGTGCTCGTTCTTTCAACCACGAGTTGACTACCTGGGGCACGTGATTACCCCAGGGAAGCTGCACGTCGCAGCTCGGAACAAGGAAGCCTTTCGTACGGCTACGTTCCCACGCGACAAGACGCAATGTCGATCGTTTTTGGGCGCGGCCAACGTTTACCGCCGTTTCGTAAAGGCGTATGCCGAGATCGCTCGGCCACTCAACACGATGTTGAAGAAGGACGCTTCCCCCGATTGGACGAACCCAACGGACTCGCAAACGAATGCGTTCGAAACGTTGAAGACAATACTGGTGTCGCCACCAGTATTGCACCTTCCGAAGGCGGGACGTCCGTTCATGATCGATACCGACGCGTCGGCGTATCAGCTGGGAGCTACGTTGCTCCAACAGCAGAACGAAGATAAACCCAACGAATGGGTGCCGATTGGGTACTGGTCGAAGACCCTTAACGAAACCGAACGCGGTTACTCGGCAACGGAGCGCGAGTGCTACTCCGTCGTTTGGGCGATAACGTCGCTCCGACCCTACGTAGAGGGTCAACGATTTACCGTACGTACGGACCACGAAGCCTTACGTTGGCTGATGACGTTGACGGACGCGTCCGGACGACTACTACGATGGAGGCTACGCGTTGCCGAATTCGATTTCGAAGTCACGTACAGGCCTGGGCGCGTGCACCAGGTACCTGACGCTTTATCACGTGTGATATCTACGTATGACGACGGTCGACCCGTCGACGATGACGTACCATCGTACGGGGACACGGTCCTCGTGACGACTCGCAGTCGGCGACAACCCACACGAAATGGGCAAGGACGAACGACGTCCGTACGTAAAAAGGCAACGAATGCCAGGGGTCACGACGACCCGTCGAACGAGACTCGTGATGAACGAACATCGGCCACGACGGCTGGCCACGATGGCCTCGAGTTCAACCGCGACGCGACGCTCGATGACGTTCTCGACGAGGAACCGGATTTCCTCGACGAACAGCGCGCTGCCGAAGACGATTCGGCACGCGTGCCACCAGCTGACGTTCAGCTTCCCATTACGAGGGACGAGCTTATCGAAGCTCAACGCGAGGACGCGTTCTGTCAAACGATACTGACACGACAGTCCGAGACGCAGGACGCTGCATTCTTCGAAGGCCACGATGGCTTACTCCGACGCCGGAACCCTCACGGTGAGGAACGTACACAAATCGTTGTGCCGGCTTCGTTACGGCCGCGGCTGCTGGAGTTAACGCACCACCACGTCCTCGCTGGACATCCCGGGCAAACGCGTATGTACTATACCCTACGGAGGACGTACTACTGGCCCGCGATGGCCGCCGACATCCACGCAACGGTACGAAACTGCGTTGGATGTGCGAAGAACCGCGTGAAGCTTCGCAAACGGACGAACCCGTTACGTTTATTTCCGGCTACGGAGCCGCTGCGAGACCTATGTATCGACATACTAGGTCCGCTTACGAAGACCACGCGTGGTAACCGATTTATCCTCGTGATAACGGACCGCTTCACGAAGCTGACTAGAGTCGTACCTCTACGAAATATCGATTCCGCCAACGTGGCGAGCGCGTTCGTCAACGCGTGGGTCTTCTCGTATGGACCCCCACGGACGCTCATAAGCGATAACGGAAAGCAGTTCGCTGCTAAGTTTTTCCAGCGCGTCTGCAACGAAATCGGCGTGACGAACGTCTTTACGTCGACGTACCACCCCCAAACGAACGGGCAGGTGGAGCGCTACAACAGGACGATCCTGGCGATGCTGCGCAATTACGTGAACGAAAACCAGAACGACTGGGATCGATACGCATCGGCGTTAACGTTTGCGTACAACACGCATGTGCATTCGAGCACGGGCACGACGCCCTTCGATTTGATTCTCACGAATCCACCGCCACCGTTGGCGCTACACACGTCGGTAACGAACCGCGAACTACCCGACGGGGGAGGGCGAGCCACTTACGTTCGTGAGCTCGCCACAACGATGGACAATGCGTATCGAACGCTGAAGGCCGCGCAGGCACGTTATAAACGAAATTTCGACAAACGAGTCCGTGTCTCGAATCGAAACATCCGCGCGGGAGAATACGTATTCATCGACCCGACGGACGGGACCACGAAGGGCACGAAGCTCGGCAACCACGCGTTGGGACCGTTCCGCGTACTACGTAACGACGTACGAACGTTCGTCATCCAACGAGGAGACGTAGTTGAACGTGTCAACTCGGACCGCGTTGCGTACGCGCCAACGCCGGCGAACGCGCCCCCGCCGGAGCCATACGATGCCACCGAGGCAGACCTCGACAAGAACCGCGACGGTCCGGCGTATGTAGTAGACGATCTACTGAACCATCGCGTAAACGATGACGGCACCCTAGACTTCCTCGTGAAGTGGGTCGGGTATCGTAACCCTACGTGGGAACCCCGCCGGAACGTATCTGAAGAGAGCGTCTCTCGATACTTCGCACGCGTGCGACGAGCAACAACGTGAAAGGCCACGACGGCCCCCGAAAACGCACGCGAGCGTCGGGTTAAGCGCACGCGTGCGCGACGTTGCACGATGCAACAAAGGCGACGAGCCGCACGAACGAGAAGCGAAGGCACAACGAGTGGCCGGGACGTCCACCCTTGCGTTGGGGGGGGTGCGGTGCGTGCTAGAGCCGTCGCTCTTTTCGTTTTCGACACCATACGTTGGTGGAGGCACGAGCGCCAACGAAAGATTGGACGACGAGTCCACGCGCGGACAATTCACACGATGTGAAGAGCCACGACTGGCTCGACAGCGTTGAGCCAGTCGTGCGGGCAAAGGTGACGACACCACGGGCCACGGACGGACAACACGTCAGATTTTTCGCGCGAAAAAATTATACGTGGGCCAGCGGGCCATGGACGCACGGTACGAAAAATCGGGCCGATTACAGTGCGTTAATCCGGCCAAATCTCGGGACACGCGTGCCCCGAAAATTTCGTAATTTCGGCATATCACGTGAGCCATCGTACGTCCCCGTGGACAACCGCTGACAACGAGTCGCATCGACCAACGAGGTCAACGCCAAACAGCTCGCGAGCTAACGGCTACGTGACGCCGGAAGGCGGAGAAACGACGTAGGACGGACGCGTCCCTGGCGAAGATGGCAACGGCCTCATTACGAAACATCCCGCACGAAGCGGAACGAAGCTATACGTTAGCTGACGAATTAGACCAACGGGTCTCAGCGCACGAAGCGCGCGAGTAAAGCGTGCGAACGACGAGCCAACGAGGCCGCGACGAAGGACGGCGAACCGTATCGCCATCGTGAGGCACGACGCCGAACACGGTAGCCACGTACGGCAACCACGGAACGACACAACGGTGTCCTGCCACGCGGGCATAGCGAATGACGCGCGAAAGCGAAAAGCCCGCCGGCTAGTCGAGACGCACGAGCAAACCCGAAAGGGGTTGACCACGTACGGTCACGAAGGCTAAGACGCGCACGTCCGCATCGCAAAACGAGAAGCTAACGAGCTTAGACCCCGTTCGAATTCGAAGGCGCGCGCGGCACCGGCCACGTCGGCCAGGATACGAGCGCGTACGCGGACGTCGCTAACGATAACGACGCACGCCAACGGGCCGAACGTACGAAACGAAATACGAATACGCAACGGCGTACAAGCTGGTAGCCAACGTAAACGGCACAGCTGAAGGCAACGTCTGCCGACGAACCTGGCTCACGTAACAGCCTCAAACGCCCGCGGGCGTGCGAAACGACTTCGTCAATCGCGTCCCCGTCGGGTTCGCAAGTCGAATAAACTAAATTACGCAACGGCGTAGAGGGCGAGCATTACGTATGCCCAAGTGCACGTCGCACCACATAACGGATGAGCTAACGAAACGCTCCTCGGACGCCGCGGCGAACGACGCCACCACGCGAAGCGGACTAGCGCAACGGTTGCGCCACCGGCTAACGTGAAGCCGCGGGAACGTAAAGCGCGACGGCGCTAACGGTGTTAACGGCTATACGAAAAGCCAAGCCCGCCGGCAAAGACGTTGTGAACGGAACTGCGACGCACCACGACGCACCGCCGCGTACACGCAACGGCGTGAAACGTCAAGCCAACTCACGCGCGAGTCGGCCTGACGTTTGGCGAATTTTCCGTCCAGCTCATCGGAGCAAATTAAAATTGGCACCGACGTGCTACGTGCCAAAGAGCTCGAATGCTCAACGGAATTCGACACCCGACGGGGTTATCCGCACGAGGAACGACGGCGGAAACGAATTCCGAGATAGTTACAAAATGATAACGCCACTGGCCAACGTGAAGCCGCGGGAACGTGAAGCGCGACGGCGCTAATGACGTCAATGGCTATACGAAAAGCCAAGCCCGCCGGCCACCACGTCGTCAGCGAAACCGCAACGTACTGCGACGAATTGCTGCGTACACGCCACGGCGTAGAACGTCAAACCGACTCACGTGCGAGTCGGTCTGACGTTCGATGAAATTTTCACCTAGCTCATCGGAGCAAATTAAAATTAGCACCGACGTGCTACGCGCTAAAGAGCTCGAATGCTCAACGGAATTTGACACCCGACGGGGTTATCCGGACGAGAAACGACGGCGGAAACGATTTCTGAGTTAGTTACTAAATGATACGCACGCCAACGGGCTCTACGGTCGAGGTTAACGTACCACTCGCAGTGAAAAGCCGCCGCTACGCGCCGCCGCTTTGCCGAATAATCGCGTGTGTTACGAACCTGCCAACGGGCACGCGCCGCCGCGAACTCGAAGCACGGGCTACGTAAGCCTTACGACACCCGACGGGGTAGACGCCACAACAAAAAAAATTGTGGGGAGGGGCTTAACGCTAACCCCTCCCCCGCTGCAGACGACCTGCCAACACGTATTACGAAGCTCAACGGAGCCATGCGATTACGCAAAGAAACAAACGAAGGTTTACGAAGCAGCTCGATGCTAAAAGCCTACGAGGCCTACGACTAACCACGGAACGATGCCAACGGGCGGGCCGCGATGATTACGAAAGAGCCGGAGCGCACGCGCGCGCTCCGGCGCCGTGGCGATTCGATCAGCCAACCGGGCCGCGTACGTTTAAACGAGATTTTTCGGGACAACTGCCACGTCCGCAGTTGTACCCGAAAAGGCGCCACGGCCCCGTGTCTCAGGCGCGTCCTGAAGGGCCTCGCGTGGCCGGGACGTCCACGTGTGGGGGTGGGGCTGTGTAGTATACGTGGCAATTCCGAAATTGCAAATATTTACGTTTTTCCGCGGAATTCGAATCTCGGCGGACACGACCGGCGACAGCAATGCACGAACATTGCTGGCGCATGCGCGCGCGCAACCGGCACACGTGTGCAACGAACGTACTGGCAACGGCCAACGGACCAACGGGTCCCTACGTGTGACCCACAAGGTCCTTTCCCATTCGGGGACGTTACGAACAGTGTTTACACTGTAAAGCGATGCCATCGTGGCCATATAGGTATTGGCATCGTGCCGGGAGGGAAAGGGGACAAGACAACGATCGAGCAACGGCTCTAGTCTACGACTGACTTCTACGTTTTACGTTTACGTTCTGCCTAACGAGGCTTCGTCTCCGTCGAGCTGCGTACTCCCTACCCATCGCCGCACGTAAGGCTGATTGCGTGTAGTGCCTCCGGGCTTGGTTGAGAGCGCCTCCGGTGACGTACCACCTCGTTTGCTAACGTAATCCTCGCGTGGATTGTTGCGTCGTGACGCTCGTGTCTACTCGCTAACCTATCTCTACCGTTCTACCTAACATACAGTCAAAACACCAGCGGGTGGACTGCTCGTTTCGTTTCGTAAGGACAGCGTGTCCACTGGCTCGTACCAGCTACTTCTAGAACTAACGTGGTTCCACACAGGCGCAAACTTTATCTCCAACGACTATGATGAGGTCCATTATAGCCTGGGACAGTCATTTGGTGGTAAGGCAAAGAAGAAACTGAAGGGATCTACTTACAGAAGGAAAAGATCTGGAACTGCGAAGCTCTTAGCTTCGGTTAAAGGGTGTTGGGTATGCAGTAAGGATCATAGAGCGAGAGGAAATCATTCCGGAAAAGAAATCATCGATGCAATCAATCGAATTAAGAACGAACAACCAAATGTTCTATTCACAAGCGAGGATATAAGCGATATTGAATATGCGTACGCTTCAATAGAAGCAGACAGCGATGATGACTCAAGCAGTTCGACAGACGACGGAGATCAGGAAGTAAATTTCCTATCCACAAACGGCGAAGATACCATAGAGGAACAGTCACATGCATACTTTGCAAACACATCATTTCTACACGGCAGGTCGTTTGCTACCGATTGAAGAGAGATTTGAAAACCATGGATATTGCTTTATGTATGGGAGAAACTACACATTTTAATGGTATCATTGTTGATACTGGAGCTAATCGAAAGTCGGCAATGAGTTTGGATCAATAAAAGGCATATTGTAGAGATTTCAACGCTCCCATGACGATCGACCATACAGATAACATGCCACTGGTAGGATTTGGTGGAGAAAGGAGTGGTTCGATCGGTACTGCAGTAATACCAATACCATTCAAGGATCTTGGAGTCGTTATTGACGTCAAATTTCGAATCATGCAGAATCACTGCCCCACTCTTCTGTCGGTAAAGGACATGATGCAGAATGGTCTTGACATTAGCATCCAACGCAAACAGGTGATATATATGAATAAGGAACAAGGGCTATCTTTTGAGAACTACTTCTTGAAGCACAAGTGGAAACCAGAGGACATATCATTTGCCATGTACACTGACACTGAGCTGAGAAGGTTGCATAGAGTGTTCGGACATCCATCTGTTGGTGCTCTTCTCAGACTATTGCGGCGTGCAAACCCTGAAGATTGTGACGCTCGAACTGAGCAAGCACTGAAGGAGCTAACGAGATCATGTCGTGTGTGCGCAAAACATGCGACTAAACCTAGGATGTTCAAAATCACAGTGGGAACAGATGAACTGAAATTTAACCACATTGTTGCCGTTGATCTGATGTTCTTGGATGGAAAAGCAGTGCTGCACGTAGTTGATGAAGCCACACACTATGCTGCTGCATCATTCGTGAAGAGTCACAGTGCAGAGGATGTATGGAAAGCACTCATGAAGTGCTGGATACGCGTATATCTCGGACCGCCTGATCATATAAGAATCGACCAAGGATCAAACTTCGTCTCAAAACAATTCAAAGGATCTGCAGAGGCCGAAGGTATTGAAATACTAGAAGCACCAATAGAGTGCCCTGCATCTATGTCTCACGTTGAACGTTATCATGCACCTCTGAGGGCGGCATACAATAAGATCTGCGATACAATCCCGAAATCAGAAAGCAATGCAGACTGTTTACAACACGCTGTCAAAGCAGTCAACGACACTATTGGCCCTGAAGGACTCTGTCCAACTCTGCTAGTCTATGGAACATTCCCTCACCCTCCGCGGAATACTCCTGCCGAGACACAGATACAAAGAGCAAGAGCATTAGATTCAGCCATGGAAGAAGTACGCAAGGAGCAGTCCAAACGCCGTGTCGCATTTGCATTGAGACATCCTGGAGGACCAAAAGCTAAGGAACAAGAATCTGAACTGGAAAAATTACCATCTGGATCCGCTGTGCTTGTCTATCGGCAGAAGAGTAAGGAATGGGAAGGGCCTTTCCCGTTCGTACACATAGATGGAAATACAGTTGTGGTACAAATGCCTTCAGGACGAAAAATATTCCGCTCTACAGTCGTTAAAAGCGCAGCTGGAGCTGATGCTAAAGAAATATGGCAAGAATCAATGAATACATGTATTGATTGTACGAGCAATGCGGAATGCGATGAAGCAAATGAAGATTATGATTCAGTGTTCCATGCTTCTGGAACAGATCACCTGAATCCACTGTTTATTCAAAGTCGAAAATCAGAACTAAAAGGATTGCAGAATCGTAACACTTTCAGCATCGTCAAACGTGCATCAGTACCGACGGGTTCACGTGTATACGGATCAAGATGGGTTGACAAATTGAAGATAATTGATGGAAAGCAAGTCGCGAAGTCTAGATTAGTTGCTCAGAACTATCGTGACAAAGGTGCTGCCACTATCCCATCCAAGTCTCCGACCGTCAGCAAACTTGGACAGCGAATTGCAATTGCAACGGCAGCTTTATTCCCTAATCATTTGTCATATGTGAGAGACATTTCACAGGCATACATCCAATCAGAGTCAACATTGGAGCGGACAATTTACTTGCAAGCCCCAAGCGAGATGAAACTGAAGGATGATGAACTTCTTCTGGTCAAAAGACCGCTCTACGGTATCCCAGAAAGCGGACTACATTGGTTTGTGACATACAAGTCACATCACACTAACAAACTTGGCATGATGGCTTCAAAAGGAGATTCTTGTGTGCTATACCGACGCACTGAAAACAGCACAGATGGAATTACAGTGCTGCAGGTCGATGACTCATATGGACACGGGACAGAAGACTTCTTGCATGATGAAGAACGAGAGTCACTTCGGTTCAAGTGCAAGCCAAGGACTGTCTTACGTGCTGGTGATAATGTGAATTTCAACGGCTGTCGCATTTCAGTACGACATGATGGATCACACGTCATTGACCAGAGTGAGAAGCTTCGTTCTACCGAACAAGCTGGAACAAAGGATGAGCTCATAAGCGTGCGAGCGTTAATCCAATACATTGGATCCTGTACTAGGCCAGACCTATGCGCGGCTGTACAGATAATGGCATCCTCCGTGCAAAATCCAAAGCCATCTACATACTCTCAAATGCATAAGATTGTGAAATGGTGTCATGACATATGTGATATCGGCCTAACCTATGTTCCTCTAGATGTTTCAACTGCAAGGCTAGCTCTGTTTACTGATGCATCATTTGCAAATGCAGAAAAACTCAAGTCACGGATGGGATTCGTTATTGTTATGCATGATAGCAACAACAACGCTAATATTTTTCACTATGGCAGCGCTATATGCAAAAGGGTCACTAGGTCTGTGATGGCAGCTGAGATACATGCGCTGGTTTATGGATTCGACAATGCTTACGTTGTACGCAATATATTGAGCGATATACTGGGAAAGTATCTTGACATAGATGGCTACGTGGACTCTAGAACAGTGTTCAATGTTGTTGCAAAGAATAGTGCTACATTGGAGAAACGCCTACAAATAGACGTGAGCGCACTTCGCGAAAGCCACGACAGAGGAGAGCTGAAGTACTTGGCATGGATTCCTGGACATCAAAATTGCGCTGACGCTCTTACGAAAGGTATGATCGATGCAAAACATCCATTGTGGAAATTGATGGCTACTCATAAGCTCTGCATTAGCCCTCAAGGATGGATCAGTTGCAATAGAGAATCCTCCTAGTGTGGATTCAATGGGTCGGAAATGGCTAAAAACGGCAATACAAAATACAGTGCCAATAACTCCGTTTGTCGCAAAATGGCTTTCTGCCGATCGATGTGCTGAAATAGACTGGAATGGACAAAACAGTTCCAAATTCAAGACTTTAGTGGCTGGTAGAAAATGGCTAGAATGTATTTAAGCATAGTATCATGTCTAGACTGCAGAAGGAGGTCGAACAACGAACAGAACTACTAGCACAACCAACTAAACATAGCAATTCTGCTAACGATCTGGAGACAGAGCGGCCAAGGCTGCAACCCGAAGACTACCAATCTGTAGATCCCGGAAGCGCGTCGCGCAAGCCGATGCATCACAGTGGATAACACTACGGGAATCAGTAACCCCATTGAACAGCCAGCCGGACCTCGGAACGCTTGTCAAATTGCGGCTACTGCGCATCTCGAGACGACCACTCCTCGCCTGACCTTGGCGTGACTGTAACGGAGAGAGATACACTATCAATCACTAACACACTTTCATACTGGAGTTTTGACAGTTATAACTGTCCAATTGGCAGCTGCACAGTAACGTGGACAATTATAAAGCTCTATAATGACTGGAAGTGATAAGAGAAAGGAAACCATCGGACAAGCCGCTCGCCGGCAATTCGAAGAAGAAGAGGCACAAGATAAACAATCTCTGCCTGGTGTCTATGGTGACCCACCACCGCCATCTACAAATGCGACAGATGACGAGATAATTGCGTATCAAGTGGCAGTTGGGAAATACGCTGACGGGCTGCTCGAAGGAATGAGGAAAGCTAGGCTGACTGGGATGGAACTTTGGATAGAATACACGTGTTCTTTCAGACAGGAGGCTATCTATGCAATGAGCTCACTACAGCAACTGGGATGGATCAGATTTTTGCAACAGAATGGAGTTTTTCTAGAACGCAAGAGAGGTTTCCCGAGGAGCAAGGCTTTGATTGACTGTTTAGAAGCGAAAGAATATAAGAGTTGTGATTCACGTGATAAAGATCGGCGTGGAAATGGAGAAGCGAACGAAAAACACAAACCACCAACTTTCGAAAACACTGCTGATATCAAAGATGTTGACTCAATTTCAGGAAGTGATGGAATGGACTATGGGCGTGGGGATGCAAGAAATGGCTCAATGAACTGTGACGGTGCTGTGGAAATTGTAAAAACAATGAATGGAAACGGCAATACCCTGACAGGCGAAAATAGAAGGAACAACAGTCGCTCTGACAGCTATTTTAATAAGAAAGGTGTCGAATCATTAATGAAAGCATATGCAAATCGCAACAAATTCTCTGGCTCGTTTATGGAAGACTTGAATGGTGCTTTAGAGCAATTCGAAACACTTGCATCTGTTTGTGAGGTGTCTCGAGATGATATGGAAAAAGGATTCCCGATTATGCTTTCAGGTTCCGCTTTTTCACACTACTCAAGAAACTACTCACAGAAGGGTTTATCTTATGACGAACTTGTAGACGCATTTAGGACATGCTATACAAGCGAAGAACAGCGCCACCGTTTACTGCAAAGTTGGCAACGCCCCTCTCTTACTAAGGCAATGCAAATGGAACCAGACAAAAGCGAAACTGAGGTGTTCAGGCAGCTTGCAGATAATTTTTAGCAAGCATACAACACCAACTCCACCGCGATTACCACGGCGACCGCTTCCTTCGCGACCAATTACTTGTTGCAGCTGACCTAACGCACCTTCGTCGCTCTCTTACAGAAAAGATTCCATTGTCATCACAAGAAGCAGTTCAAAGAATTGCAGCACTGCTATCATCGGAACCTCGATCTGCAGGCGCAAACTTTATCTCCAACGACTATGATGAGGTCCATTATAGCCTGGGACAGTCATTTGGTGGTAAGGCAAAGAAGAAACTGAAGGGATCTACTTACAGAAGGAAAAGATCTGGAACTGCGAAGCTCTTAGCTTCGGTTAAAGGGTGTTGGGTATGCAGTAAGGATCATAGAGCGAGAGGAAATCATTCCGGAAAAGAAATCATCGATGCAATCAATCGAATTAAGAACGAACAACCAAATGTTCTATTCACAAGCGAGGATATAAGCGATATTGAATATGCGTACGCTTCAATAGAAGCAGACAGCGATGATGACTCAAGCAGTTCGACAGACGACGGAGATCAGGAAGTAAATTTCCTATCCACAAACGGCGAAGATACCATAGAGGAACAGTCACATGCATACTTTGCAAACACATCATTTCTACACGGCAGGTCGTTTGCTACCGATTTGAAGAGAGATTTGAAAACCATGGATATTGCTTTATGTATGGGAGAAACTACACATTTTAATGGTATCATTGTTGATACTGGAGCTAATCGAAAGTCGGCAATGAGTTTGGATCAATAAAAGGCATATTGTAGAGATTTCAACGCTCCCATGACGATCGACCATACAGATAACATGCCACTGGTAGGATTTGGTGGAGAAAGGAGTGGTTCGATCGGTACTGCAGTAATACCAATACCATTCAAGGATCTTGGAGTCGTTATTGACGTCAAATTTCGAATCATGCAGAATCACTGCCCCACTCTTCTGTCGGTAAAGGACATGATGCAGAATGGTCTTGACATTAGCATCCAACGCAAACAGGTGATATATATGAATAAGGAACAAGGGCTATCTTTTGAGAACTACTTCTTGAAGCACAAGTGGAAACCAGAGGACATATCATTTGCCATGTACACTGACACTGAGCTGAGAAGGTTGCATAGAGTGTTCGGACATCCATCTGTTGGTGCTCTTCTCAGACTATTGCGGCGTGCAAACCCTGAAGATTGTGACGCTCGAACTGAGCAAGCACTGAAGGAGCTAACGAGATCATGTCGTGTGTGCGCAAAACATGCGACTAAACCTAGGATGTTCAAAATCACAGTGGGAACAGATGAACTGAAATTTAACCACATTGTTGCCGTTGATCTGATGTTCTTGGATGGAAAAGCAGTGCTGCACGTAGTTGATGAAGCCACACACTATGCTGCTGCATCATTCGTGAAGAGTCACAGTGCAGAGGATGTATGGAAAGCACTCATGAAGTGCTGGATACGCGTATATCTCGGACCGCCTGATCATATAAGAATCGACCAAGGATCAAACTTCGTCTCAAAACAATTCAAAGGATCTGCAGAGGCCGAAGGTATTGAAATACTAGAAGCACCAATAGAGTGCCCTGCATCTATGTCTCACGTTGAACGTTATCATGCACCTCTGAGGGCGGCATACAATAAGATCTGCGATACAATCCCGAAATCAGAAAGCAATGCAGACTGTTTACAACACGCTGTCAAAGCAGTCAACGACACTATTGGCCCTGAAGGACTCTGTCCAACTCTGCTAGTCTATGGAACATTCCCTCACCCTCCGCGGAATACTCCTGCCGAGACACAGATACAAAGAGCAAGAGCATTAGATTCAGCCATGGAAGAAGTACGCAAGGAGCAGTCCAAACGCCGTGTCGCATTTGCATTGAGACATCCTGGAGGACCAAAAGCTAAGGAACAAGAATCTGAACTGGAAAAATTACCATCTGGATCCGCTGTGCTTGTCTATCGGCAGAAGAGTAAGGAATGGGAAGGGCCTTTCCCGTTCGTACACATAGATGGAAATACAGTTGTGGTACAAATGCCTTCAGGACGAAAAATATTCCGCTCTACAGTCGTTAAAAGCGCAGCTGGAGCTGATGCTAAAGAAATATGGCAAGAATCAATGAATACATGTATTGATTGTACGAGCAATGCGGAATGCGATGAAGCAAATGAAGATTATGATTCAGTGTTCCATGCTTCTGGAACAGATCACCTGAATCCACTGTTTATTCAAAGTCGAAAATCAGAACTAAAAGGATTGCAGAATCGTAACACTTTCAGCATCGTCAAACGTGCATCAGTACCGACGGGTTCACGTGTATACGGATCAAGATGGGTTGACAAATTGAAGATAATTGATGGAAAGCAAGTCGCGAAGTCTAGATTAGTTGCTCAGAACTATCGTGACAAAGGTGCTGCCACTATCCCATCCAAGTCTCCGACCGTCAGCAAACTTGGACAGCGAATTGCAATTGCAACGGCAGCTTTATTCCCTAATCATTTGTCATATGTGAGAGACATTTCACAGGCATACATCCAATCAGAGTCAACATTGGAGCGGACAATTTACTTGCAAGCCCAAGCGAGATGAAACTGAAGGATGATGAACTTCTTCTGGTCAAAAGACCGCTCTACGGTATCCCAGAAAGCGGACTACATTGGTTTGTGACATACAAGTCACATCACACTAACAAACTTGGCATGATGGCTTCAAAAGGAGATTCTTGTGTGCTATACCGACGCACTGAAAACAGCACAGATGGAATTACAGTGCTGCAGGTCGATGACTCATATGGACACGGGACAGAAGACTTCTTGCATGATGAAGAACGAGAGTCACTTCGGTTCAAGTGCAAGCCAAGGACTGTCTTACGTGCTGGTGATAATGTGAATTTCAACGGCTGTCGCATTTCAGTACGACATGATGGATCACACGTCATTGACCAGAGTGAGAAGCTTCGTTCTACCGAACAAGCTGGAACAAAGGATGAGCTCATAAGCGTGCGAGCGTTAATCCAATACATTGGATCCTGTACTAGGCCAGACCTATGCGCGGCTGTACAGATAATGGCATCCTCCGTGCAAAATCCAAAGCCATCTACATACTCTCAAATGCATAAGATTGTGAAATGGTGTCATGACATATGTGATATCGGCCTAACCTATGTTCCTCTAGATGTTTCAACTGCAAGGCTAGCTCTGTTTACTGATGCATCATTTGCAAATGCAGAAAAACTCAAGTCACGGATGGGATTCGTTATTGTTATGCATGATAGCAACAACAACGCTAATATTTTTTCACTATGGCAGCGCTATATGCAAAAGGGTCACTAGGTCTGTGATGGCAGCTGAGATACATGCGCTGGTTTATGGATTCGACAATGCTTACGTTGTACGCAATATATTGAGCGATATACTGGGAAAGTATCTTGACATAGATGGCTACGTGGACTCTAGAACAGTGTTCAATGTTGTTGCAAAGAATAGTGCTACATTGGAGAAACGCCTACAAATAGACGTGAGCGCACTTCGCGAAAGCCACGACAGAGGAGAGCTGAAGTACTTGGCATGGATTCCTGGACATCAAAATTGCGCTGACGCTCTTACGAAAGGTATGATCGATGCAAAACATCCATTGTGGAAATTGATGGCTACTCATAAGCTCTGCATTAGCCCTCAAGGATGGATCAGTTGCAATAGAGAATCCTCCTAGTGTGGATTCAATGGGTCGGAAATGGCTAAAAACGGCAATACAAAATACAGTGCCAATAACTCCGTTTGTCGCAAAATGGCTTTCTGCCGATCGATGTGCTGAAATAGACTGGAATGGACAAAACAGTTCCAAATTCAAGACTTTAGTGGCTGGTAGAAAATGGCTAGAATGTATTTAAGCATAGTATCATGTCTAGACTGCAGAAGGAGGTCGAACAACGAACAGAACTACTAGCACAACCAACTAAACATAGCAATTCTGCTAACGATCTGGAGACAGAGCGGCCAAGGCTGCAACCCGAAGACTACCAATCTGTAGATCCCGGAAGCGCGTCGCGCAAGCCGATGCATCACAGTGGATAACACTACGGGAATCAGTAACCCCATTGAACAGCCAGCCGGACCTCGGAACGCTTGTCAAATTGCGGCTACTGCGCATCTCGAGACGACCACTCCTCGCCTGACCTTGGCGTGACTGTAACGGAGAGAGATACACTATCAATCACTAACACACTTTCATACTGGAGTTTTGACAGTTATAACTGTCCAATTGGCAGCTGCACAGTAACGTGGACAATTATAAAGCTCTATAATGACTGGAAGTGATAAGAGAAAGGAAACCATCGGACAAGCCGCTCGCCGGCAATTCGAAGAAGAAGAGGCACAAGATAAACAATCTCTGCCTGTGTCTATGGTGACCCACCACCGCCATCTACAAATGCGACAGATGACGAGATATTGCGTATCAATGGCAGTTGGGAAATACGCTGACGGGCTGCTCGAAGGAATGAGGAAAGCTAGGCTGACTGGGATGGAACTTTGGATAGAATACACGTGTTCTTTCAGACAGGAGGCTATCTATGCAATGAGCTCACTACAGCAACTGGGATGGATCAGATTTTTGCAACAGAATGGAGTTTTTCTAGAACGCAAGAGAGGTTCCCGAGGAGCAAGGCTTTGATTGACTGTTTAGAAGCGAAAGAATAAGAGTTGTGATTCACGTGATAAAGATCGGCGTGGAAATGGAGAAGCGAACGAAAAAACACAAACCCAACTTTCGAACACTGCTGATATCAAAGATGTTGACTCAATTTCAGGAAGTGATGGAATGGACTATGGGCGTGGGATGCAAGAAATGGCTCAATGAACTGTGACGTTGCTGTGGAAATTGTAAAACAATGAATGGAAACGGCATACCCTGACAGGCGAAAATAGAAGGAACAACATCGCTCTGACAGCTATTTTAATAAGAAAGGTGTCGAATCATTAATGAAAGCATATGCAAATCGCAACAAATTCTCTGCTCGTTTATGGAAGACTTGAATGGTGCTTTAGAGCAATTCGAAACACTTGCATCTGTTTGTGAGGTGTCTCGAGATGATATGGAAAAGGATTCCCGATTATGCTTTCAGGTTCGCTTTTTCACACTACTCAAGAAACTACTCACAGAAGGGTTATCTTATGACGAACTTGTAGACGCATTTAGGACATGCTATACAAGCGAAGAACAGCGCCACCGTTTACTGCAAAGTTGGCAACGCCCCTCTCTTACTAAGGCAATGCAAATGGACCAGACAAAACGAAACTGAGGTGTTCAGGCAGCTTGCAGATAATTTTTAGCAAGCATACAACACCAACTCCACCGCGATTACCACGGCGACCGCTCCTTCGCGCCCAATTACTTGTTGCAGCTGACCTAACGCACCTTCGTCGCTCTCTTACAGAAAAGATTCCATTGTCATCACAAGAAGCAGTCAAAGAATTGCAGCACTGCTATCATCGGAACCTCGATCTGCAGGCGCAACTTTATCTCCAACGACTATGATGAGGTCCATTATAGCCTTGGACAGTCTTTGGTGGTAAGGCAAAGAAGAAACTGAAGGGATCTATTACAGAAGGAAAAGATCTGGAAACTGCGAAGCTCTTAGCTTCGGTTAAAGGGTGTTGGGTATGCAGTAAGGATCATAGAGCGAGAG